>JAUJEF010000471.1:0-53040 GCA_030444885.1 Citrus sp. QX-2021 | reverse complement strand
GCCCCACGCCCCCAAGGCTCTCGCCCACCCGCCTTTGTCGCCTCTTTCCGCCGGACGCCCTCGGCGGCCCGGCCTTCGGGCGGGTATTTTTGGGCGCGGCTGTGCCCGCGGCCTGGCCCCCAGCACACGGAGCGCCTCGCAAAGTCTGGCGCCATTCCGAGTCCGAGCCGGACGAGTTAGCCAGCCCCACGCCCCAAGGCTATAGCCCACCCGTTTTGAGGCCTCTTTCCGCTGGACCGGACTTGGCGCCCGGCCTTGGGCGGGTATTTTGGGCGCGGCTGCGCCCGCGGCCCACTTCCGCCCCACGGAGGCGCCTCGCAAAGTCTGGCGCCATTCCGAGTCCGAGCGGACAGAGTTGGCCAGCCCCACGCCCCAAGGTTATAGCCAACTCGTTTTGTGGCCTCTTTCCGCTGGACGAACTTGGCGCCCGGCCTTCGGGCGAGTATTTTTGGGCGCGGCTGTGCCCGCGCCCATTTTTGGCACACGAGGCGCCTCGCAAAGTCTGGCGCCATTCCAAGTCCGGCGGACGAAGTTAGCCAGCCCCACGCCCCAAGGCTATAGCCCACCCGTTTTGAGGCCTCTTTCCGCTGGACGAACTTGGCGCCCGGCCTTCGGGCGGGTATTTTTGGGGCGCGGCTGTGCCCGCGGCTATTTTTGCACACGGAGGCGCCTCGAAAGTCTGGCGCCATTCCGAGTCCAGCGGACGAAGTTGGCCAGCCCCACGCCCCAAGGCTATAGCCCACCCATTTTTGTGGCCTCTTTCCGCTGGACGAACTTGGCGCCCTGGCCTTCGGGCGGGTATTTTTGGACGCGGCTGTGCCCGCGGCCTATTTTTGGCACACGGAGGCGCCTCGCAAAGTCTCGCGCCATTCCGAGTCCGGCGGACGAAGTTGGCCAGCCCCACGCCCCAAGGCTATAGCCCACCCGTTTTTGTGTCCTGTTTCCGCTGGACGAACTTGGCGCCCCGGCCTTCGGGCGGGTATTTTTGGGCGCGGCTGTGCCCGCGGCCTATTTTTTGCCCACGGAGGCGCCTCGCAAAGTCTGGCACCATTCCGAGTCCGGCGGACGAAGTTGGCCAGCCCCACGCCCCAAGGCTATAGCCCACCCGTTTTTGTGGCCTCTTTCCGCTGGACGAACTTGGCGCCCCGGCCTTCGGGCGGGTATTTTTAGGCGCGGCTGTGCCCGCGGCCTATTTTTGGCACACGGAGGCGCGTCGCAAAGTCTGGCTCCATTCCGAGTCCGGCGGACGAAGTTGGCCAGCCCCACGCCCCAAGGCTATAGCCCCCCCGTTTTTGTGGCCTCTTTCCGCTGGACGAACTTGGCGCCCCGGCCTTCGGGCGGGTATTTTTGGGCGCGGCAGTGCCCGCGTCCTCTTTTTGGCACACGGAGGCGCCTCGTAAAGTCTGGCGCCATTCCGAGTCCGGCGGACGAAGTTGGCCAGCCCCATGCCCCAAGGCTATAGCCCACCCGTTTTTGAGGCCTCTTTCCGCTGGACGAACTTGGCGCCCCGGCCTTCGGGCGGGTATTTTTGGGCGCGGCTGTGCCCGCGGCCTATTTTTGGCCCACGGAGGCGCGTCGCAAAGTCTGGCGCCATTCCGAGTCCGGCGGACGAAGTTGGCCAGCCCCACGCCCCAAGGCTATAGCCCACCCGTTTTTGTGGCCTCTTTCCGCTGGACGAACTTGGCGCCCCGGCCTTCGGGCGGGTATTTTTGGGCGCGGCTGTGCCCGCGGCCTATTTTTTGGCACACGGAGGCGCCTCGCAAAGTCTGGCGCCATTCCGAGTCCGGCGGACGAAGTTGGCCAGCCCCACGCCCCAAGGCTATAGCCCACCCGTTTTTGTGGCCTCTTTCCGCTGGACGAACTTGGCGCCCCGGCCTTCGGGCGGGTATTTTTGGGCGCGGCTGTGCCCGCGGCCTATTTTTGGCCCACGGAGGCGCCTCGCAAAGTCTGGCGCCATTCCGAGTCCGGCGGACGAAGTTGGCCAGCCCCACGCCCCAAGGCTATAGCCCACCCGTTTTTGTGGCCTCTTTCCGCTGGACGAACTTGGCGCCCGGCCTTCGGGCGGGTATTTTTGGGCGCGGCTGTGCCCGCGGCCTATTTTTGGCACACGGAGGCGCCTCGCAAAGTCTGGCGCCATTCCGAGTCCGGCGGACGAGGTTGGCCAGCCCCACGCCCCAAGGCTATAGCCCACCCGTTTTGTGGCCTCTTTCCGCTGGACGAACTTGGCGCCCCGGCCTTCGGGCGGGTATTTTTGGGCGCGGCTGTGCCCGCGGCCTATTTTTGGCACACGGAGGCGCCTCGCAAAGTCTGGCGCCATTCCGAGTCCGGCGGACGAAGTTGGCCAGCCCCACGCCCCAAGGCTATAGCCCACCCGTTTTTGAGGCCTCTTTCCGCTGGACGAACTTGGCGCCCCGGCCTTCGGGCGGGTATTTTTGGGCGCGGTTGTGCCCGCGGCCTATTTTTGGCACACGGAGTCGCCTCGCAAAGTCTGGCGCCATTCCGAGTCCGGCGGACGAAGTTGGCCAGCCCCACGCCCCAAGGCTATAGCCCACCCATTTTTGTGGCCTCTTTCCGCTGGACGAACTTGGCGCCCCGGCCTTCGGGCGGGTATTTTTGGTCGCGGCTGTGCCCGCGGCCTATTTTTGGCACACGGAGGCGCCTCGCAAATTCTGGCGCCATTACGAGTCCGGCGGACGAAGTTGGCCAGCCCCACGCCCCAAGGCTATAGCCCACCCGTTTTTGTGGCCTCTTTCCGCTGGGACGAACTTGGCGCCCGGCCTTCGGGCGGGTATTTTTGGGTGCGGCTGTGCCCAAGCGGCCTGGCCCCCAGCCCACGGAGCGCCTCGCAAAGTCTGGCGCCATTCCGAGTCCAGCGGACGAAGTTGGCCAGCCCCACGCCCCCAAGGCTATAGCCCACCCGTTTTGTGGCCTCTTTCCGCTGGACGAACTTGGCGCCCGGCCTTCGGGCGGGTATTTTTGGGCGCGGCTGTGTGCCGCGCCTATTTTTGGCACACGGAGGCGCCTCGCAAAGTCTGGCGCCATTCAGATACCGGCGGAAGAAGTTTGACCTCCCCACACCCCAAGGCTAAAGCACACACATATTTGTGGCCACCTTCAGCTGGACGAACTTGTCGCCCCGGCCTGCGGGCGGGTATTTTTGGGCGCGGCTGTGCCCGCGGCCTATTTTTGGCACACGGAGGCGCCTCGCAAAGTCTCGCTCCATCCCGAGTCCTGCGTACGTAGCGGGCCAGGACGACCCCCCCATGCTATAGCCCACCCGTTTTTGTGGCCTCTTTCCGCTGGACGAACTTGGCGCCCCGGCATTCGGGCGGGTATTTTTGGCGCGGCTGTGCCTGCGGCCTATTTTTGGCAGCACACGGAGGCGCCTCGCAAAGTCTGGCGCCATTCCGAGTCCGGCGGACGAAGATGGCCAGCCCCACCCCCCAAGGCTATAGCCCACCCGTTTTGAGGCCTCTTTCCGCTGGGGCGAACTTGGCGCCCGGCCTTGGGCGGGTATTTTTGGCGAGGCTGTGCCCGCGGCCTATTTTTGGCCCACGGAGGCGCCTCGCAAAGTCCCGCGCCACTCCGAGTCCGGCGGACGAAGTTGGCCAGCCCCACCCCCCCCGGCTATAGCCCACCCGTTTGTGTGGCCTCTTTCCGCTGGACGACCTTGGCGCCCCGGCCCTCGGGCGGGCACTTCCGCGCGCGGCTGTGCCCGCGGCCTATTTTTGGCACACGGAGGCGCCTCGCAAAGTCTCGCGCCATTCCGAGTCCGGCGCGGTTGAAGTTGGCCAGCCCCACGCCCCAAGGCTATAGCCCACCCGTTTTGTGGCCTCTTTCCGCTGGACGAACTTGGCGCCCGGCCTTCGGGCGGGTATTTTTGGCGCGGCTGTGCCCGCGGCCTATTTTGGCACACGGAGGCGCCTCTCAAATTCTGGCGCCATTCCGAGTCCGGCGGACGAGTTGGCCAGCCCCACGCCCCAAGGCTATAGCCCACCCGTTTTGTGGCCTCTTTCCGCTGGACGAACTTGGCGCCCGGCCTTCGGGCGGGTATTTTTGGGCGCGGCTGTGCCCGCGGCAGTCCCACAGCCCACGGAGGCGCCTCGCAAAGTCTGGCGCCATTCCGAGTCCAGCGGACGAAGTTGGCCAGCCCCACGCCCAAGGCTATAGCCCACCGTTTTTGTGGCCTCTTTCCGCTGGACGAACTTGGCGCCCGGCCTTCGGGCGGGTATTTTTGGCGCGGCTGTGCCCGCTGACCTATTTTTGGCCCACGGAGGTGCCTCGCAAAGTCTGGCGCCATTCCGAGTCCGGCGGACGAAGTTGGCCAGCCCCACGCCCCAAGGCTATAGCCCACCCGTTTTTGTGGCCTCTTTCCGCTGGACGAACTTGGCGCCCCGGCCTTCGGGCGGGTATTTTTGGGAGCGGCTGTGCCCGCGGCCTATTTTTGGCCCACGGAGGCGCCTCGCTAAGTCTGGCGCCATTCCGAGTCCGGCGGACGAAGTTGGCCAGCCCCACGCCCCAAGGCTATAGCCCACCCGGGTTGTGGCCTGTTTCCGCTGGACGAACTTGGCGCCCGGCCTTCGGGCGGGTATTTTGGGCGCGGCTGTGATCGCAGCCTATTTTTGGCACACGGAGGCGCCTCGCAAAGTCTGGCGCCATTCCGAGTCCGGCGGACGAAGTTGGCCAGCCCCACGCCCCAAGGCTATAGCCCACCCGTTTTTGTGGCCTCTTTCCGCTGGACGAACTTGGCGCCCCGGCCTTCGGGCGGGTATTTTTGGGCGCGGCTGTGCCCGCGGCCAATTTTTGGCCCACGGAGGCGCCTCGCAAAGTCTGGCGCCATTCCGAGTCCGGCGGACGAAGTTGGCCAGCCCCACGCCCCAAGGCTATAGCCCACCCGTTTTTGTGGCCTCTTTCCGCTGGACGAACTTGGCGCCCCGGCCTTCGGGCGGGTATTTTTGGGCGCGGCTGTGCCCGCGGCCTATTTTTGGCCCACGGAGGTGCCTCGCAAAGTCTGGCGCCATTCCGAGTCCGGCGGACGAAGTTGGCCAGCCCCACGCCCCAAGGCTATAGCCCACCCGTTTTTGTGGCCTCTTTCCGCTGGACGAACTTGGCGCCCCGGCCTTCGGGCGGGTATTGTTGGGCGCGGCTGCGCCCGCGCGCTATCTTTGGCCGACGGAGCCGCCGCGCTAAGTCTGGCGCCATTCCGAGTCCGGCGGAAGTTGGCCAGCCCCACGCCCCAAGGCTCTAGCCCACCTGTTTTGAGGCCTCTTTCCGCTGGGACGAACTTGGCGCCCGGCCTTCGGGCGGGTATATGGGGGCGCGGCGGTGCCCGCTGCCTATTTTTGGCCCACGGAGGCGACTCGTACAGTCTGGCTCCATTCGAGTCTGAGCGGACGAAGTTGGCCAGCCCCACGCCCCAAGGCTATAGCCCACCCGTTTTGTGGCCTCTTTCCGCTGGACGAACTTGGCGCCCGGCCTTGGGCGGGTATTTTTGGAAGCGGCTGTGCCCGCGGCCTATTTTTGGCACACGGAGGCGCCTCACAAATTCTGGCGCCATTCCGAGTCCGGCGGACGAAGTTGGCCAGCCCCACGCGCCAAGGCTATAGCCCACCCGTTTTGTTGCCTAATTACGCTGGACGAACGTGGCCCCCCGGCCGTCGGGCCGGTATTTTGGCGCGGCTGTGCCCGCGCCTATTTTTGGCCCACGGAGGCGCCTCTCAAAGTCTGGCGCCATTCCGAGTCCGCGGACAAAGTTGGCCAGCCCCACGCCCCAAGGCTATAGCCCAGCCGTGTGGGTGGCCGCTGTCCGCGGGAAGAACTTGGCGCCCCGGCCTTCGGGCGGGTATTTTTTGGCGCGGCTGTGCCCGCGGCCTATTTTTGGCACACGGAGGCGCCTCGCAAAGTCTGGCGCCATTCCGAGTCCGGCGGACGAAGTTGGCCAGCCCCACGCCCCAAGGCTATAGCCCCCCCGGGGTTGTGGCCTCTTTCCGCTGGACGAACTTGGCGCCCCGGCCTTCGGGCGGGTATTTTTGGGCGCGGCTGTGCCCGCGGCCTATTTTTGGCCCACGGAGGCGCCTCGCAAAGTCTGGCGCCATTCCGAGTCCGGCGGACGAAGTTGGCCAGCCCCACGCCCCAAGGCTATAGCCCACCCGTTGTTGAGGCCTCTTTCCGCTGGACGGACTTGGCGCCCGGCCTTCGGGGGGGTTTTTTTTGGGGCGGCTGTGCCCGCGGCCTATTTTTGGCCCACGGAGGCGCCTCGCAAAGTCTGGCGCCATTCCGAGTCCGGCGGGACGAAGTTGTCCAGCCTCACGCCCCAAGGCTATAGCCCACCCGTTTTTGTGGCCTCTTTCCGCTGGACGAACTTGGCGCCCCGGCCTTCGGGCGGGTATTTTTGGGCGCGGCTGTGCCCGCGGCCTATTTTTGGCCCACGGAGGCGCCTCGCAAAGTCTGGCGCCATTCCGAGTCCAGCGGACGAAGTTGGCCAGCCCCACGCCCCAAGGCTATAGCCCACCCGTTTTTGTGGCCTCTTTCCGCTGGACGAACTTGGCGCCCCGGCCGTCGGGCGGGTAGTGTTGGGCGCGGCTGTGCCCGCGGCCTATTTTTGGCCCACGGAGGCGCCTCGCAAAGTCTGGCGCCATTCCGAGTCCGGCGGACGAAGTTGGCCAGCCCCACGCCCCAAGGCTATAGCCCACCCGTTTTTGAGGCCTCTTTCCGCTGGACGAACTTGGCGCCCCGGCCTTCGGGCGGGTATTTTTGGGCGCGGCTGTGCCCGCGGCCTATTTTTGGCCCACGGAGGCGCCTCGCAAAGTCTGGCGCCATTCCGAGTCCGGCGGACGAAGTTGGCCAGCCCCACGCCCCAAGGCTATAGCCCACCCGTTTTTGTGGCCTCTTTCCGCTGGACGAACTTGGCGCCCCGGCCTTCGGGCGGGTATTTTTGGGCGCGGCTGTGCCCGCGGCCTATTTTTGGCCCACGGAGGCGCCTCGCAAAGTCTGGCGCCATTCCGAGTCCGGCGGACGAAGTTGGCCAGCCCCACGCCCCAAGGCTATAGCCCACCCGTTTTTGAGGCCTCTTTCCGCTGGACGAACTTGGCGCCCCGGCCTTCGGGCGGGTATTTTTGGGCGCGGCTGTGCCCGCGGCCTATTTTTGGCCCACGGAGGCGCCTCGCAAAGTCTGGCGCCATTCCGAGTCCGGCGGACGAAGTTGGCCAGCCCCACGTCCCAATGCTATAGCCCACCCGTTTTTGTGGCCTCTTTCCGCTGGACGAACTTGGCGCCCCGGCCTTCGGGCGGGTATTTTTGGGCGCGGCTGTGCCCGCGGCCTATTTTTGGCCCACGGAGGCGCCTCGCAAAGTCTGGCGCCATTCCGAGTCCGGCGGACGAAGTGGGCCAGCCACCCCGCCCCACTCTATAGCCCACCGCCTCTCGTGGGATCTTTCCGCTGGACGAACTTGGCGCCCCGGCCTTCGGGGCGGTAGAGGTGCGCGCGGCTGAGCCCGCGGGCTATGTTTGGCCCACGGGGGGGCCTCGCAAAGTCTGGCGCCATTCCGAGTCCGGCGGACGAAGTTGGCCAGCCCCACGCCCCAAGGCTATAGCCCACCCGTTTTTGAGGCCTCTTTCCGCTGGACGAACTTGGCGCCCCGGCCTTCGGGCGGGTATTTTTGGGCGCGGCTGTGCCCGCGGCCTATTTTTGGCCCACGGAGGCGCCTCGCAAAGTCTGGCGCCATTCCGAGTCCGGCGGACGAAGTTGGCCAGCCCCACGCCCCAAGGCTATAGCCCACCCGTTTTTGTGGCCTCTTTCCGCTGGACGAACTTGGCGCCCCGGCCTTCGGGCGGGTATTTTTGGGCGCGGCTGTGCCCGCGGCCTATTTTTGGCACACGGAGGCGCCTCGCAAAGTCTGGCGCCATTCCGAGTCCGGCGGACGAAGTTGGCCAGCCCCACGCCCCAAGGCTATAGCCCACCCGTTTTTGAGGCCTCTTTCCGCTGGACGAACTTGGCGCCCCGGCCTTCGGGCGGGTATTTTTGGGCGCGGCTGTGCCCGCGGCCTATTCTCGGCCCACGGAGGCGCCTCGCAAAGTCTGGCGCCATTCCGAGTCCGGCGGACGAAGTTGGCCAGCCCCACGCCCCAAGGCTATAGCCCACCCGTTTTTGAGGCCTCTTTCCGCTGGACGAACTTGGCGCCCCGGCCTTCGGGCGGGTATTTTTGGGCGCGGCTGTGCCCGCGGCCTATTTTTGGCCCACGGAGGCGCCTCGCAAAGTCTGGCGCCATTCCGAGTCCAGCGGACGAAGTTGGCCAGCCCCACGCCCCAAGGCTATAGCCCACCCGTTTTTGTGGCCTCTTTCCGCTGGACGAACTTGGCGCCCCGGCCTTCGGGCGGGTATTTTTGGGCGCGGCTGTGCCCGCGGCCTATTTTTGGCCCACGGAGGCGCCTCGCAAAGTCTGGCGCCATTCCGAGTCCGGCGGACGAAGTGGGCCAGCCCCACGCCCCAAGGCTATAGCCCACCCGTTTTTGTGGCCTCTTTCCGCTGGACGAACTTGGCGCCCCGGCCTTCGGGCGGGTATTTTTGGGCGCGGCTGTGCCCACGGCCTATTTTTGGCCCACGGAGGCGCCTCGCAAAGTCCCGCGCCATTCCGAGTCCGGCGGACGAAGTTGGCCAGCCCCACGCCCCAAGGCTATAGCCCACCCGTTTTTGTGGCCTCTTTCCGCTGGACGAACTTGGCGCCCGGCCTTCGGGCGGGTATTTTAGGCGCGGCTGTGCCCACGGCCTATTTTTGGCACACGGAGCCGCCTCGCAAAGTCTGGCGCCATTCCGAGTCCAGCGGACGAGTTGGCCAGCCCCACGCCCCAAGGCTATAGCCCACCCGTTTTGAGGCCTCTTTCCGCTGGGACGAACTTGGCGCCCGGCCTTTGGGCGGGTATTTTTGGCGCGGCTGTGCCCGCGGCCTATTTTTTGGCCCACGGAGGCGCCTCGCAAAGTCTGGCGCCATTCCGTGTCCTGCGGTCTAAGTTGTCCATCCCGCGGGCCTTTAGATATAGCCGTCCCGATTTGGTGGCCTATTTCCGCTGGACGAACTTGGCGCCCCGGCCTTCGGGCGGGTATTTTTGGGCGCGGCTGTGCCCATGGCCTATTTTTGGCACACGGAGGCGCCTCGCAAAGTCTGGCGCCATTCCGAGTCCGGCGGACGAAGTTGGCCAGCCCCACGCCCCAAGGCTATAGCCCACCCGTTTTTGTGGCCTCTTTCCGCTGGACGAACTTGGCGCCCCGGCCTTCGGGCGGGTATTTTTGGGCGCGGCTGTGCCCGCGGCCTATTTTTGGCACACGGAGGCGCCTCGCAAAGTCTGGCGCCATTCCGAGTCCGGCGGACGAAGTTGGCCAGCCCCACGCCCCAAGGCTATAGCCCACCCGTTTTTGTGGCCTCTTTCCGCTGGACGAACTTGGCGCCCCGGCCTTCGGGCGGGTATTTTTGGGCGCGGCTGTGCCCGCGGCCTATTTTTGGCCCACGGAGGCGCCTCGCAAAGTCCCGCGCCATTCCGAGTCCGGCGGACGAAGTTGGCCAGCCCCACGCCCCAAGGCTATAGCCCACCCGTTTTTGTGGCCTCTTTCCGCTGGACGAACTTGGCGCCCCGGCCTTCGGGCGGGTATTTTTGGGCGCGGCTGTGCCCGCGGCCTATTTTTGGCCCACGGAGGCGCCTCGCAAAGTCTGGCGCCATTCCGAGTCCGGCGGACGAAGTTGGCCAGCCCCACGCCCCAAGGCTATAGCCCACCCGTTTTTGTGGCCTCTTTCCGCTGGACGAACTTGGCGCCCCGGCCTTCGGGCGGGTATTTTTGGGGACGGCTGTGCCCGCGGCCTATTTTTGGCACACGGAGGCGCCTCGCAAAGTCTGGCGCCATTCCGAGTCCGGCGGACGAAGTTGGCCAGCCCCACGCCCCAAGGCTATAGCCCACCCGTTTTTGTGGCCTCTTTCCGCTGGACGAACTTGGCGCCCCGGCCTTCGGGCGGGTATTTTGGGCGCGGCTGTGCCCGCGGCCTATTTATGGCACACGGAGGCGCCTCGCAAAGTCTGGCGCCATTCCGAGTCCGGCGGACGAAGTTGGCCAGCCCCACCCCCCAAGGCTATAGCCCACCCGTTTTTGTGGCCTCTTTCCGCTGGACGAACTTGGCGCCCGGCCTTCGGGCGGGTATTTTTGGGCGCGGCTGTGCCCTTGGCCTATTTTTGGCACACGGAGGCGCCTCGCAAAGTCTGGCGCCATTCCGAGTCCGGCGGACGAGTTGGCCAGCCCCACGCCCCAAGGCTATAGCCCACCCGTTTTGAGGCCTCTTTCCGCTGGACGAACTTGGCGCCCGGCCTTCGGGCGGGTATTTTTGGCGCGGCTGTGCCCCCGGCCTATTTTTGGCCCACTGAGGCGCCTCGCAAAGTCTGGCGCCATTCCGAGTCCGCGGACAGTTGGCCAGCCCACGCCCCCAAGGCTATAGCCCACCCGTTTTTGAGGCCTGTTTCCGCTGGACGAACTTGGCGCCCCGGCCTTCGGGCGGGTATTTTTGGGCGGGGCTGTGCCCGCGGCCTATTTTTGGCCCACGGAGGCGCCTCGCAAAGTCTGGCGCCATTCCGAGTCCGGCGGACGAAGTTGGCCAGCCCCACGCCCCAAGGCTATAGTCCACCCGTTTTTGTGGCCTCTTTCCGCTGGACGAACTTGGCGCCCCGGCCTTCGGGCGGGTATTTTTGGGCGCGGCAGTGCCCGCGGCCTATTTTTGGCACACGGAGGCGCCTCGCAAAGTCTGGCGCCATTCCGAGTCCGGCGGACGAAGTTGGCCAGCCCCACGCCCCAAGGCTATAGCCCACCCGTTTTTGAGGCCTCTTTCCGCTGGACGAACTTGGCGCCCCGGCCTTCGGGCGGGTATTTTTGGGCGCGGCTGTGCCCGCGGCCTATTTTTGGCCCACGGAGGCGCCTCGCAAAGTCTGGCGCCATTCCGAGTCCGGCGGACGAAGTTGGCCAGCCCCACGCCCCAAGGCTATAGCCCACCCGTTTTTGTGGCCTCTTTCCGCTGGACGAACTTGGCGCCCCGGCCTTCGGGCGGGTATTTTTGGGCGCGGCTGTGCCCGCGGCCTATATTTGGCACACGGAGGCGCATCGCAAAGTCTGGCGCCATTCCGAGTCCGGCGGACGAAGTTGGCCAGCCCCACGCCCCAAGGCTATAGCCCACCCGTTTTTGTGGCCTCTTTCCGCTGGACGAACTTGGCGCCCCGGCCTTCGAGCGGGTATTTTTGGGCGCGGCTGTGCCCGCGGCCTATTTTTGGCCCACGGAGGCGACTCGCAAAGTCTGGCGCCATTCCGAGTCCGGCGGACGAAGTTGGCCAGCCCCACGCCCCAAGGCTATAGCCCACCCGTTTTTGTGGCCTCTTTCCGCTGGACGAACTTGGCGCCCCGGCCTTCGGGCGGGTATTTTTGGTCGCGGCAGTGTCCGCGGCCTATTTTTGCCACACGGAGGCGCCTCGCAAAGTCTGGCGCCATTCCGAGTCCGGCGGACGAAGTTGGCCAGCCCCACGCCCCAAGGCTATAGCCCACCCGTTTTTGTGGCCTCTTTCCGCTGGACGAACTTGGCGCCCCGGCCTTCGGGCGGGTATTTTTGGGCGCGGCTGTGCCCGCGGCCTATTTTTGGCACACGGAGGCGCCTCGCAAAGTCTGGCGCCATTCCGAGTCCGGCGGACGAAGTTGGCCAGCCCCATGCCCCAAGGCTATAGCCCACCCGTTTTTGTGGCCTCTTTCCGCTGGGGGGTTGTGGCACCACGATCTTCGGCCGCTTATTTTTGGGCGCGGCTTTGCACCCCGAGGCCCCTCGCAAAGTCTCGCCCCATTCTGAGTCCGGCGGACGAACTTCGCCCGCGCCCACCACCAAGGCTATAGCCCACCCGTTTTTTGGCCATTTTTCCGCTGGGGGGTTTTGGCACCACCACCTTCGGACGCTTATTTTTGGGCGCGGCTTTGCCCGCGGCTTATCTTTTGCACCCCGAGGCCCCTCGCAAAGGCTCGCTCCATTCCGAGTCCGGCGGACGAACTTCGCCCGTGCCCCCCACCAAGGCTATAGCCCACCCGTTTTTTGGCCATTTTTCCGCTGGGGGGTTTTGGCACCACGACCTTCGGGCGATTATTTTTGGGCGCGGCTTTGCCCGCGGCTTATTTTTGGCACCCCGAGGCCCCTCACAAAGTCTCGCCCCATTCTGAGTCCGGCGGACGAACATCGCCCGCGCCCCCCATCAAGGCTGTAGCCCACCCGTTTTTTGTCCATTTTTCCGCTTGGGGGTTTTGGCACCACGACCTTCGGACGCGGCTTTGGCCGCGGCTTATTTTTTGCACCCCGAGGCCCCTCGCAAAGTCTCGCCCCATTCCGAGTCCAGCGGACGAACTTCGGCAGCGCCCCCCACCAAGGCTATAGCCCACTCGTTTTTTGGCCATTTTTCCGCTGGGGGGTTTTGGCACCAAGATCTTCCGGAGCTTATTTTTGGAAGCGGCTTTGCCTGCGGCCTATTTTTGGCACCTCGAGGCCCCTCGGAAAGGCTCGCCCCATTCTGAGTCCGGCGGACGAACTTCGCCTGCGCCCCCCACCAAGGCTATAGCCCACCCGTTGTTTGGCCATTTTTCCGCTGGGGGGTTTTAGCACCACGACCTTCGGGCGCTTATTTTTGGGCGCGGCTTTGCCCGCGGTTTATTTTTGGTACCCCGAGTCCCCTCGCAAAGTCTCCCGCCATTCCGAGTCCGGCGGACGAACTTCGCCCGCGCCCCCCACCAAGGCTATAGCCCACCCGTTTTTTGGCCATTTTTCCGCTGGGGGGTTTTGGCACCACGATCTTCGGGCGCTTATTTTTGGGCCCGGCTTTGCCTGCAGCGTATTTTTGGCACCCCGAGACCCCTCGTAAAGTCTCGCCGCATTTCGAGTCCGGTGGACGAACTTCGCCCGCGCCCCCCACCAAGGCTATAGCCCACCCGTTTTTTGGCCATTTTTCTGCTGGTGGGTTTTGGCACCACGGCCTTTGGGCGCTTATTCTTCGGTCCGGCTTTGCCCGCGGCTTACGTTTGGCACCCCGAGGCCCCTCGCAAAGTCTCGCCCCATTCCGAGTCCGGCGGACGAACTTCGCCCGCGCCCCCCACCAAGGCTATAGCCCACCCGTTTTTTGGCCATTTTTCCGCTGGGGGTTTTTGCACCACGACCTTCGGGCGCTTTTTTTTGGGCGGGGCTTATCCCACGGCTTATTTTTGGCACCCCGAGACCCCTCGCAAATTCTCGCGCCATTCCTAGTCCGGCGGACGAACTTCGCCCGCGCCCCCCACCAAGGCTATAGCCCACCCATTTTTTGTCCATTTTTCCGCTGGGGGATTTTGGCACCATGATCTTGGGGCACTTATTTTTGGGCGCGGCTTTACCCGCGGCTTATTTTTGGCACCCCGAGGCCCCTCGTAAAGTCTCGCCCCATTCCGAGTCAGGCGGACGAACTTCGCCCGCGCCCCCCACCAAGGCTATAGCCCACCCGTTTTTTGGCCATTTTTCCGCTGGGGGGTTTTGGCACCACGACCTTCGGGCCCTTATTTTTGGGCACGGCTTTGCCCGCGGCTTATTTTTGGCTCCCCGAGGCCCCTCGCAAACTCTCGCCCCATTCCGAGTCCGGCGGACGAACTTCGCCCGCGCCCCCCACCAAGGCTATAGCCCACCCGTTTTTTTGCCATTTGTCCGCTGGGGGGTTTTGGTACCACGACCTTCGGGCGCTTATTTTTGGGCGCGGCTTTGCCTGCAGCTTATATTTGGCATCCCGATGCCCTTCGGAAAGTCTCTCCCCATTCCGAGTCCGGCGGACGAACTTCGCCCGCGCCCCCCACCAAGGCTATAGCCCACCCGTTTTTTGGCCATTTTTCCGCTGGGGGGTTTTGGCACCACGATCTTCGGGGGCTTATTTTTGGGCGCGGCTTTACCCGCGGCTTATTTTTGGCACCCCGAGGCCCGTCGCAAAGTCTCGCCCCATTCCGAGTCCGGCGGACGAACTTTGCCCTCGCCCCCCACCAGGGCTATAGCCCACCCGTATTTTGTCCATTTTTCAGCTGGGGGGTTTTGGCACCACGACCTTCGGGCGCTTATTTTTGGGCGTGGCTTTGCCCGCGGCTTATTTTTGGTACCCCGAGGCCCCTCGCAAAGTCTCGCCCCATTCCGAGTCCAGCGGACGAACTTCGGCAGCGCCCCCCACCAAGGCTATAGCCCACTCGTTTTTTGGCCATTTTTCCGCTGGGGGGTTTTGGCACCAAGATCTTCCGGAGCTTATTTTTGGAAGCGGCTTTGCCCGCGGCCTATTTTTGGCACCTCGAGGCCCCTCGCAAAGGCTCGCCCCATTCTGAGTCCGGCGGACGAACTTCGCCCGCGCCCCCCACCAAGGCTATAGCCCACCCGTTGTTTGGCCATTTTTCCGCTGGGGGGTTTTAGCACCACGACCTTCGGGCGCTTATTTTTGGGCGCGGCTTTGCCCGCGGCTTAGTTTTGGTACCCCGAGTCCCCTCGCAAAGTCTCCCGCCATTCCGAGTCCGGCGGACGAACTTCGCCCGCACCCCCCACCAAGGCTATAGCCCACCCGTTTTTTGGCCATTTTTCCGCTGGGGGGTTTTGGCACCACGATCTTCGGGCGCTTATTTTTGGGCCCGGCTTTGCCTGCAGCGTATTTTTGGTACCCCGAGGCCCCTCGTAAAGTCTCGCCGCATTTCGAGTCCGGTGGACGAACTTCGCCCGCGCCCCCCACCAAGGCTATAGCCCACCCGTTTTTTGGCCATTTTTCTGCTGGTGGGTTTTGGCACCACGGCCTTTGGGCGCTTATTCTTCGGTCCAGCTTTGCCCGCGGCTTACTTTTGGCACCCCGAGGCCCCTCGCAAAGTCTCGCCCCATTCCGAGTCCGGCGGACGAACTTCGCCCGTGCCCCCCACCAAGGCTATAGCCCACCCGTTTTTTGGCCATTTTTCCGCTGGGGGTTTTGGCACCACGACCTTCGGGCGCTTATTTTTGGGCGGGGCTTATCCCACGGCTTATTTTTGGCACCCCGAGACCCCTCGTAAATTCTCGCGCCATTCCTAGTCCGGCGGGCGAACTTCGCCCGCGCCCCCCACCAAGGCTATAGCCCACCCATTTTTTGTCCATTTTTCCGCTGGGGGGTTTTGGCACCATGATCTTGGGGCACTTATTTTTGGGCGCGGCTTTACCCGCGGCTTATTTTTGGCACCCCGAGGCCCCTCGTAAAGTCTCGCCCCATTCCGAGTCAGGCGGACAAACTTCGCCCGCGCCCCCCACTAAGGCTATAGCCCACCCGTTTTTTGGCCATTTTTCCGCTGGGGGGTTTTGGCACCACGACCTTCGGCCCTTATTTTTGGGCACGGCTTTGCCCGCGGCTTATTTTTGGCTCCCCGAGGCCCCTCGCAAACTCTCGCCCCATTCCGAGTCCGGCGGACGAACTTCGCCCGCGCCCCCCACCAAGGCTATAGCCCACCCGTTTTTTTGCCATTTGTCCGCTGGGAGGTTTTGGTACCACGACCTTCGGGCGCTTATTTTTGGGCGCGGCTTTGCCTGCAGCTTATATTTGGCATGCCGATGCCCTTCGGAAAGTCTCTCCCCATTCCGAGTCCGGCGGACGAACTTCGCCCGCGCCCCCCACCAAGGCTATAGCCCACCCGTTTTTTGGCCATTTTTCCGCTGGGGGGTTTTGGCACCACGATCTTCGGGGGCTTATTTTTGGGCGCGGCTTTACCCGCGGCTTATTTTTGGCACCCCGAGGCCTGTCGCAAAGTCTCGTCCCATTCCGAGTCCGGCGGACGAACTTTGCCCTCGCCCCCCACCAGGGCTATAGCCCACCCGTATTTTGTCCATTTTTCAGCTGGGGGGTTTTGGCACCACGACCTTCGGGCGCTTATTTTTGGGCGTGGCTTTGCCCGCGGCTTATTTTTGGTACCCCGAGGCCCCTCGCAAAGTCTCGCCCCATTCCGAGTCCGGCGGACGAACTTCACCCGCGCCCCCCACCAAGGCTATAGCCCACCCGTTTTTTGGCCATTTTTCCGCTGGGGGGTTTTGGCACCACGATCTTCAGGGGCTTATTTTTGGACGCGGCTTTACCCGTGGCTTATTTTTGGCACCCCGAGTCCCGTCGCAAAGTCTCGTCCCATTCCGAGTCCGGCGGACGAACTTCGCCCTCGCCCCCCACCAAGGCTATAGCGCACCCGTTTTTTGGCCATTTTTCCGCTGGGGGGTTTTGGCACTACGATCTTCGGGCACTTATTTTTCGGGGCGGCTTTGCCCGCGGCTTATTTTTGGCACCCTGAGGCCGCTCGCAAAGTCTCGCCCCATTCCGAGTCCGGCGTGCGAATTTCGCCCGCGCCCCCCACAAAGGCTATAGCCCACTCGTTTTTTGGCCATTTTCCCGCTGGGGGTTTTGGCCCCACGACCTTCGGGCACTTATTTTTGGGCGCGGCTTCGTCCGCGGCTTATTTTTGGCACCCCGAGGGCCCTCGCAAAGTCTCGCCCCATTCCGAGTCCGGCGGACAAACTTCGCCCGCGCCCCCCACAAAGGCTATAGCCCACCCGTTTTTTGGACATTTTCCCGCTGGGGGGTTTTGGCACCATGACCTTCGGGCGCGGCTTTGCCCGCGGCTTATTTTTGGCACCCCGAGGCCCCTCACAAAGTCTCGCCCTATTCCAAGTCCGGCGGCCGAACTTCGTCCGCGCCCCCCACAAAGGCTATAACACACCCGTTTTTTGGCCATTTTTCCGCTGGGGGGTTTTGGCACCAGGACCTTCGGGCGCTTATTTTTGGGCGCGGCTTTGCCCGCGGCTTATATTTGGCATCCCGAGGCCACTCGCAAAGTCTCGCCCCATTCCGAGTCCGGCGGACCAAGTTTGCCAGCCCCTCCCCCCAAGGCTATAGCCCACCCATTTTTTGGCCATTTTTCGCGGGGGGTTTGGGCGCGCCGACCTTCGGGGGGTTATTTTTGGGCGCGGCTGTGCCAGCGGCCTATTTTTGGCATTCGGAGGCCGCTCGCGAAGTCTCGCCCCATTTCGAGTCCGGCAGACGAAGTTGGCCAGCCCCTCCCCCCAAGGCTATAGCCCACCCGTTTTTGGCCATTTTTCCGCTGTGGGATTTGGGCGCGCCGACCTTCGGGGGTTATTTTTGGGCGTGGCTGTGCCCGCGGCCTATTTTTCGCACGCGTAGGCCGCTTGTAAAGTCTCGCCCCATTCCTAGTCCGGCGGACGAAGTTGGCCAGCCCCTCCCCCCAAGGCTATAGCGCACCCGTTTTTTGGCCATTTTTCCGCTGGGGGGTTTGGGCGCGCCGACCTTCGGGGGTTATTTTTAGGCGCGGCTGTGCCCGCGGCCTATTTTTGGTACGCGGAGGCCGCTCACAAAGTCTTGCCCCATTCCGAGTCCGGCGGACGAAGTTGGCCAGCCCCTCCCCACAAGGCTATAGCGCACCCGTTTTTTGGCCATTTTTCCACTGGGGGGTTTGGGCGCGCCGACCTTCGGAGTGTTATTTGTGGGCGCGGCTGTTCCCGCGGCCTATTTTTGGCTCACGGAGGCCGCTCGCAAAGTCTCGCCCCATTCCGAGTCCGGCGGACGAAGTAGGCCAGCCCCTCCCCCCAAGGCTATAGCGCACCCGTTTTTTGGCCATTTTTCCGCTGGGGGGTTTGGACGCGCGGACCTTCGGGGGGTTATTTTTGGGCGCGGCTGTGCCCGCGGCCTATTTTTGGCACGCGGAGGCCACTCGCAAAGTCTCGCCCCATTCCGAGTCCGGCGGACGAAGTGGGCCAGCCCCTCCCCCCAAGGCTATAGCGCACCCGTTTTTTGGCCATTTTTCCGCTGGGGGGTTTGCGCGCGCCGACCTTCGGGGGGTTATTTTTGGCGCGGCTGTGCCCGCGGCCTATTTTTGGCACGCGGAGGCTGCTCGCAAAGTCTCGGCCCATTCCGAGCCCGGCGGACGAAGTTGGCCTGCCCCTTCCCCCAAGGCTATAGCGCACCCGTTTGTTGGCCATTTTTCCGCTGGGGGGTTTGGGCGCGCCAACCTTCAGGGGGTTATTTTTGGACTTGGCTGTACCCGCGACCTATTTTTGGCACGCGGAGGCCGCTCGCAAAGTCTCGCCCCATTCCGAGTCCGGCGGACGAAGTTGGCCAGCCCTCCCCCCAAGGCTATATCGCACCCGTTTTTTGGCCATTTTTCCGCTGGGGGGTTTGGGCGCGCCGACCTTCGGGGGGTTATTTTTGGGCGCGGCTGTGCCCGCGGCCTATTTTTGGCATGTGGTGGCCGCTCACAAATTCTCGTCCCATTCCGAGTCCGGCGGACGAAGTTGGCCAGCCCCTCCCCCCAAGGCTATAGCGCACCCGTTTTTTGGCCATTTTTCCGCTGGGGGGTTTGGGCGCGCCGACCATCAGGGGGTTATTTTTGAGCTTGGCTGTGCCCGCGATCTATTTTTGGCACGCGGAGGCCGCTCGCAAAGTCTCGGCCCATTCCGAGTCCGGCGGACGAAGTGGGCCAGCCCTCCTCCCAAGGCTATATCGCACCCGTTTTTTGGTCATTTTTCCGCTGGGGGGTTTGGGCGCGCCGACCTTCGGGGGCTTATTTTTAGGTGCGGCTGTGCCCGCGGCCTATTTTTGGCATGCGGTGGCCGCTCGCAAAGTCTCGCCCCATTCCAAGTCCGGCGGACGAAGTTGGCCAGCCCCTCCCCCCAAGGCTATAGCGCACCCGTTTTTTGGCCATTTTTCCGCTGGGGGGTTTGGGCGCGCCGACCTTCGGGCGGTTATTTTTGGGCGTGGCTGTTTCCGCGGCCTATTTTTGGCACGCGGAGGCCGCTCGCAAAGTCTCGCCCCATTCCGAGTCCGGCGGACGAATTGGCCCAGCCCTCCCCCCAAGGCTATAGCGCACCCGTTTTTTGGCCATTTTGCCGCTGGGGGGTTTGGGCGCGCCGACCTTCGGGGAGTTATTTTTGGGCGCGGCTGTGCCCGCGGCCTATTTTTGGCACGCGGAGGCCGCTCGCAAAGTCTCACCCCATTCCGAGTTCGGCGGACGAACTTCGCCCGCCCCCCCCCCCCCCACCAAGGCTATAGCCCACCCGTTTTTTGGCCATTTTTCCGCTGGGGGGTTTTGGCACCACGACCTTCGGGCGCTTATTTTTGGTCGCGGCTTTGCCCGCGGCTTATTTTTGGCACCCCGAGGCCCCTCGTAATGTCTCGACCCATTCCGAGTCCGGCGGGCGAACTTCGCCCGCGCCCCCCACCAAGGCTATACCCCACCCATTGATTGGCCATTTTTCCGCTGGGGGGTTTTGGCACCACGAACCTTCGGGCACTTATTTTTGGGCGCGGCTTTGGCCGTGGCTTATTTTTGGAACCCCGAGGCCCCTCGTAAAGTCTCGCCCCATTCCGAGTCCGGCGGACGAACATCGCCCGCCCCCCCCACCAAGGTTATAGCCCACCCGTTTTTTGGCCATTTTTCCGTTAGGGGGTTTTGGTACCACGACCTTCGGGCGCTTATTTTTGGGCGCGGCTTTGCCCGCGGCTTATTTTTGGCACCCCGAGGCCCCTCGTAATGTCTCGACCCATTCCGAGTCCGGCGGACGAACTTCGCCAGCGCCCCCCACCAAGGCTATAGCCCACCCATTTTTTGGCCATTTTTCCGCTGGGGGGTTTTGGCACCACGAACCTTCAGGCACTTATTTTTGGGCGCGGCTTTGGCCGCGGCTTATATTTGGCACCCCGAGGCCCCTCGCAAAGTCTCACCCCATTCCGAGTCCGGCGGACGAACTTCGCCCGCGCCCTCCACCAAGGCTACAGCCCACCCGTTTTTTGGCCATTTTTCCGCTGGAGGGTTTAGGCACCACGATCTTCGGGCGCTTATTTTTGGGCGCAGCTGTGCTCGCCGCTTATTTTTGGCACCCCGAGGCCCCACGCAAAGTATCGCCCCATTCCGAGTTCGGCGGACGAACTTCGCCCGCGCCCCCCACCAAGGCTATAGCCCACCTATTTTTTGGCCATTTTTCCGCTGGCGGATTTTGGCACCACGATCTTCGGGCGCTTATTTTTGGGCGTGACTTTGCCCGCGGCTTATTTTTGGCACCCCGAAGCCCCTCGTAAAGTCTCGCCCCATTCCGAGTCCAGTGGACGAACTTCGCCCGCCCCCCCCACCAAGGCTATAGTCCACCCGTTTTTTGGCTATTTTTCCGCTGGGGGGTTTTGGCACCACGACCTTCGGGCGCTTATTTTTTGGCGCGGCTTTGTCCGCGGCTTATTTTTGGCACCCCGAGGCCCCTCGCAAAGTCTCGCCCCATTCCGAGTCCAGCGGACGAACTTCGCCCGCCCCCCCCACCAAGGCTATAGCCCACCCGTTTTTGTGGACTTTTTCCGGTGGACGAACTTGGCGCCCCGGCCTTCGGGTGGGTAATTTTGGGCGCGGATGTCCCCGCGGCCTATTTTTGGCACACGGAGGTGCCTCGCAAAGTCTCGCTCCATTCCGAGTCCGGCGGACGAAGTTGGCCAGCCCCACCCCCCAAGGCTATAGCCCACCCGTTTTTATGGCCTTTTTCCGCTGGACGAACTTGGCGCCCCGGCCTTCGGGCGGGTATTTTTGGACGCGGCTGTGCCAGCGGCCTATTTTTGGCACACAGAGGCACCTCGCAAAGTCTCGCGCCATTCCGAGTCCGGCGGACGAAGTGGGCCAGCCCCCCCCCAAGGCTATAGCCCACCCGTTTTTTGTGGCCGTTTTCTGATGGACGAACTTGTCCCCCCGGCCGTCGGGCGGGTACTTTTGGGCGCGGCTGAGCCCGCGGCCTATTTTTGGCACACGAAGGTGCCACGCAAAGTCTCGCGCCATTTCCAGTCCGGCGGACGAAGTCGGACAGCCCCACCCCCGAAGGCTATAGCCCACCCGTTTTTGTGGCCTTTTACCACTGGACGAACTTGGCGCCCCAGCCTTCGGGTGGCTATTTTTGGGCACGGCTGTGCCCGCTGCCTATTTTTGGCACACGGAAACGCCTCGCAAAGTCTCGCGCCATTCCGAATCGGGCGTACGAAGTTGGCCAGCCCCCCCCCCCCCAAGGCTATAGCCCACCCGTTTTTGTGGCCTTTTTCCGCTGGACGAACTTGGCGCCCCGGCCTTCGGGCGGGTATTTTTGGGCGCGGCTGTGCCCGCGGCCTATTTTTGGCACACGGAGGCACCTCGTAAAGTCTCGCGCCATTCCGAGTCCGGCGGACGAAGTGGGCCAGCCCCACCCCCCAAGGCTATAGCCCACCCGTTTTTGTGGCCTTTTTCCGGTGGACGAACTTGGCGCCCAGGCCTTCGGGTGGGTATTTTTGGGCGCGGATGTCCCCGCGGCCTATTTTTGGCACACGGAGGTGCCTCGCAAAGTCTCGCTCCATTCCGAGTCCGGCGGACGAAGTTGGCCAGCCCCACCCCCCAAGGCTATAGCCCACCCGTTTTTGTGGCCTTTTTCCGCTGGACGAACTTGGCGCCCCGGCCTTCGGGCGGGTAATTTTGGGCACGGCTGTGCCGCGGCTTATTTTTGGTACACGGAGGTGCCTCGCAATGTCTAGCGCCATTCCGAGTCCGGCGGACGAAGTTGGCCAGCCCCACCCCCCAAGGCTATAGCCCACCCGTTTTTGTGGCCTTTTTCCGCTGGACGAACTTGGCGCCCCGGCCTTCGGGCGGGTATTTTTGGACGCGGCTGTGCCAGCGGCCTATTTTTAGCACACGGAGGCACCTCGCAAAGTCTCGCGCCATTCCGAATCCGAGGCGGACGAAGTGAGCCAGCCCCCAAGGCTATAGCCCACCCGTTTTTGTGGCCTTTTTCCGCTGGACGAACTTGGCGCCCCGGCCTTCGGGCGGGTATTTTTGGGCGTGGCTGTGCCCGCTGCCTATATTTGGCACACGGAGGCGCCTCGCAATGTCTTGCGCCATTCCGAGTCCGGCGGACGAAGTTGGCCAGCCCCACCCCCCAAGGCTATAGCCCACCCGTTTTTGTGGCCTTTTTCTGCAGGACGAACTTGGCGCCCCGGCCTACGGGCGGGTATTTTTGGACGCGGCTGTGCCAGCGGCCTATTTTTGGCACACGGAGGCACCTCGCAAAGTCTCGCGCCATTCCGAGTCCGGCGGACGAAGTGGGCCAGCCCCACCCCCCAAGGCTATAGCCCACCCGTTTTTGTGGCCTTTTTCCGCTGGACGAACTTGGCGCCCCGGCCTTCGGGCGGGTATTTTTAAGCGCGGCTGTGCCCGTGGCCTATTTTTGGTACACGGAGGCGCCTCGCAAAGTCTCGCGCCATTCCGAGTCCGGCGGACGAAGTGGGCCAGCCCCACCCCCCAAGGCTATAGCCCACCCGTTTTTGTGGCCTTTTTCCGCTGGACGAACTTGGCGCCCCGGCCTTCGGGCGGGTATTTTTGGGCGCGGCTGCGCCCGCTGAATATTTTTGGCACACGGAGGCGCCTCGCAATGTCTTGTGCCATTCCGAGTCCGGCGGACGAAGTTGGCCAGCCCCACCCCCCAAGGCTATAGCCCACCCGTTTTTGTGGCCTTTTTCCGCAGGACGAACTTGGCGCCCCGGCCTTCGGGCGGTTATTTTTGGACGCGGCTGTGCCAGCGGCCTATTTTTGGCACACGGAGGCACCTCGCAAAGGCTCGCGCCATTCCGAGTCCGGCGGACGAAGTTGGCCAGCCCCTCCCCCCAAGGCTATAGCCCACCCGTTTTTTGGCCATTTTTCCGCTGGGGGGTTTGGGCGCGCCGACCTTCGGGGTGTTATTTTAGGGCGCAGCTGTGTACGCGGCCTGTTTTTGGCACACGGAGGCCGCTCGCAAAGTCTCGCCCCATTCCGAGTCCGGCGGACGAAGTTGACCAGCCCCACCCCCCAAGGCTATAGCCCACCCGTTTTTGTGGCCTTTTTCCGGTGGACGAACTTGGCGCCCCGGCCTTCGGGTGGGTATTTTTGGGCGCGGATGTGCCCGCGGCCTATTTTTGGCACACGGAGGTACCTCGCAAAGTCTCGCTCCATTCCGAGTCCGGCGGACGAAGTTGGCCAGCCCCACCCCCCAAGGCTATAGCCCACCCGTTTTTGTGGCCTTTTTCCGCAGGACGAACTTGGCGCCCCGGCCTTCGGGCTGTTATTTTTGGACGCGGCTGTGCCAATGGCCTATTTTTGGCACGCGGAGGCCGCTCGCAAAGTCTCGGCCCATTCCGAGTCCGGCGGACGAAGTCGGCCAGCCCCTCCCCCCAAGACTATAGCGCACCCGTTTTTTTGCCATTTTTCCGCTGGGGTGTTTTGGCGCGCCGACCTTCGGGGTGTTATTTTAGGGCGCAGCTGTGTACGCGGCCTATTTTTGGCACACGGAGGCTGCTCGCAAAGTCTCGCCCCATTCCGAGTCCGGCGGACGAAGTTGACCAGCCCCACCCCCCAAGGCTATAGCCCACCCGTTTTCTGGCCTTTTTCCGCTGGACGAACTTGGTGCCCCGGCCTTCGGGCGGGTATTTTTGGGCGCGGCATAGCCCGCGGCCTATTTTTGGCACACGAAGGTGCCACGCAAAGTCTCGCGCCATTCCCAGTCCGGCGGACGAAGTCGGCCAGCCCCACCCCCGAAGGCTATAGCCCACCCGTTTTTGTGGCCTTTTACCGCTGGACGAACTTGGCGCCCAGCCTTCGGGCGGGTATTTTTGGGCACGGCTGTGCCCGCTGCCTATTTTTGGCACACGGAAGCGCCTCGCAAAGTCTCGCGCCATTCCAAATCGGGCGTACGAAGTTGGCTAGCCCCACTCCCCAAGGCTATAGCCCACCCGTTTTTGTGGCCTTTTTCAGCTGGACGAACTTAGCGCCCCAGCCTTCGGGCGGGTATTTTTGGACGCAGCTGTGTCCGCAGCCTATTTTTGTCACACGGAGGCACCTTGCAAAGTCTCGCGCCATTCCGAGTCCGGCGGACGAAGTAGGCCAGCCCCACCCCCCAAGGCTATAGCCCACGCGATTTTGTTGGCCTTTTCCGCCGGCTGCACATTGCGCCGCGGCCTTCGGGCGGGTATTTTTGGGCGGGGATGTGCCCGCAGCCTATTTTTGGCACACGGAGGTGCCTCGCAAAGTCTCGCGCCATTCCGAGTCCGGCGGACGAAGTTGGCCAGCCCCACCCCCCAAGGCTATAGCCCACCCGTTTTTGTGGCCTTTTTCCGCTGGACGAACTTAGCGCAGTGGCCTTCGGGCGGGTATTTTTGGGCGCGGCCGTGTCCGCAGTCTATTTTTGGCACACGGAGGAGCCTCGCAAAGTCTCGCTCCATTCCGACCCGGCGGACGAATTTGGCCAGCCCCACCCCCCAAGGCTATAGCCCACCCGTTTTTGTGGCCTTTTTCCGCTGGACGAACTTAGCGACGCGGCCTTCGTGCGGGTATTTTTGAGAGCGGCCGTGTGCGCGGCCTATTTTTGGCACACGGAGGCACCTCGCAAAGTCTCACGCCATTCCGAGTCCGGCGGACGAAGTTGGCCAGCCCCACCCCCCAAGGCTATCGCCCACCCGTTTTTGTGGCTTTTTTCCGCTGGACGAACTAGGCGCCGCGGCCTTCGGGCGGGTATTTTTATGCGCGGCTGTGCCCATGGCCTATTTTTGGCACACGGAGGCACCTCGTAAAGTCTCGCGCCATTCCGAGTCCGGCGGACGAAGTGGGCCAGCCCCACCCCCCAAGGCTATAGCCCACCCGTTTTTGTGGCCTTTTTCCGGTGGACGAACTTGGCGCCCAGGCCTTCGGGTGGGTATTTTTGGGCGCGGATGTCCCCGCGGCCTATTTTTGGCACACGGAGGTGCCTCGCAAAGTCTCGCTCCATTCCGAGTCCCGCGGACGAAGTTGGCCAGCCCCACCCCCCAAGGCTATAGCCCACCCGTTTTTGTGGCCTTTTTCCGCTGGACGAACTTGGCGCCCCGGCCTTCGGGCGGGTATTTTTGGGCGTGGCTGTGCCCGCTGCCTATATTTGGCACACGGAGGTGCCTCGCAATGTCTTGCGCCATTCCGAGTCCGGCGGACAAAGTTGGCCAGCCCCACCCCCCAAGGCTATAGCCCACCCGTTTTTGTGGCCTTTTTCCGCAGGACGAACTTGGCTCCCCGGCCTACGGGCGGGTATTTTTGGACGCGGCTGTGCCAGCGGCCTATTTTTAGCACACGGAGGCACCTCGCAAAGTCTCGCGCCATTCCGAGTCCGGCGGACGAAGTGAGCCAGCCCCCCCCCCCCCCCAAGGCTATAGCCCACCCGTTTTTGTGGCCTTTTTCCGCTGGACGAACTTGGCGCCCCGGCCTTCGGGCGGGTATTTTTGGGCGTGGCTGTGCCCGCTGCCTATATTTGGCACACGGAGGCGCCTCGCAATGTCTTGCGCCATTCCGAGTCCGGCGGACGAAGTTGGCCAGCCCCACCCCCCAAGGCTATAGCCCACCCGTTTTTGTGGCCTTTTTCTGCAGGACGAACTTGGCGCCCCGGCCTACGGGCGGGTATTTTTGGACGCGGCTGTGCCAGCGGCCTATTTTTGGCACACGGAGGCACCTCGCAAAGTCTCGCGCCATTCCGAGTCCGGCGGACGAAGTGAGCCAGCCCCCCCCCCCCAAGGCTATAGCCCACCCGTTTTTGTGGCCTTTTTCCGCTGGACGAACTTGGCGCCCCGGCCTTCGGGCGGGTATTTTTGGGCGCGGCTGTGCCCGTGGCCTATTTTTGGCACACGGAGGCACCTCGCAAAGTCTCGCGCCATTCCGAGTCCGGCGGACGAAGTGGGCCAGCCCCACCCCCCAAGGCTATAGCCCACCCGTTTTTGTGGCCTTTTTCCGCTGGACGAACTTGGCGCCCCGGCCTTCGGGCGGGTATTTTTGGGCGCGGCTGCGCCCGCTGAATATTTTTGGCACACGGAGGCGCCTCGCAATGTCTTGTGCCATTCCGAGTCCGGCGGACGAAGTTGGCCAGCCCCACCCCCCAAGGCTATAGCCCACCCGTTTTTGTGGCCTTTTTCCGCAGGACGAACTTGGCGCCCCGGCCTTCGGGCGGTTATTTTTGGACGCGGCTGTGCCAGCGGCCTATTTTTGGCACACGGAGGCACCTCGCAAAGGCTCGCGCCATTCCGAGTCCGGCGGACGAAGTTGGCCAGCCCCTCCCCCCAAGGCTATAGCCCACCCGTTTTTTGGCCATTTTTCCGCTGGGGGGTTTGGGCGCGCCGACCTTCGGGGTGTTATTTTAGGGCGCAGCTGTGTACGCGGCCTGTTTTTGGCACACGGAGGCCGCTCGCAAAGTCTCGCCCCATTCCGAGTCCGGCGGACGAAGTTGACCAGCCCCACCCCCCAAGGCTATAGCCCACCCGTTTTTGTGGCCTTTTTCCGGTGGACGAACTTGGCGCCCCGGCCTTCGGGTGGGTATTTTTGGGCGCGGATGTGCCCGCGGCCTATTTTTGGCACACGGAGGTACCTCGCAAAGTCTCGCTCCATTCCGAGTCCGGCGGACGAAGTTGGCCAGCCCCACCCCCCAAGGCTATAGCCCACCCGTTTTTGTGGCCTTTTTCCGCAGGACGAACTTGGCGCCCCGGCCTTCGGGCTGTTATTTTTGGACGCGGCTGTGCCAATGGCCTATTTTTGGCACGCGGAGGCCGCTCGCAAAGTCTCGGCCCATTCCGAGTCCGGCGGACGAAGTCGGCCAGCCCCTCCCCCCAAGACTATAGCGCACCCGTTTTTTTGCCATTTTTCCGCTGGGGTGTTTTGGCGCGCCGACCTTCGGGGTGTTATTTTAGGGCGCAGCTGTGTACGCGGCCTATTTTTGGCACACGGAGGCTGCTCGCAAAGTCTCGCCCCATTCCGAGTCCGGCGGACGAAGTTGACCAGCCCCACCCCCCAAGGCTATAGCCCACCCGTTTTTCTGGCCTTTTTCCGCTGGACGAACTTGGTGCCCCGGCCTTCGGGCGGGTATTTTTGGGCGCGGCATAGCCCGCGGCCTATTTTTGGCACACGAAGGTGCCACGCAAAGTCTCGCGCCATTCCCAGTCCGGCGGACGAAGTCGGCCAGCCCCACCCCCGAAGGCTATAGCCCACCCGTTTTTGTGGCCTTTTACCGCTGGACGAACTTGGCGCCCAGCCTTCGGGCGGGTATTTTTGGGCACGGCTGTGCCCGCTGCCTATTTTTGGCACACGGAAGCGCCTCGCAAAGTCTCGCGCCATTCCAAATCGGGCGTACGAAGTTGGCTAGCCCCACTCCCCAAGGCTATAGCCCACCCGTTTTTGTGGCCTTTTTCAGCTGGACGAACTTAGCGCCCCAGCCTTCGGGCGGGTATTTTTGGACGCAGCTGTGTCCGCAGCCTATTTTTGTCACACGGAGGCACCTTGCAAAGTCTCGCGCCATTCCGAGTCCGGCGGACGAAGTAGGCCAGCCCCACCCCCCAAGGCTATAGCCCACCCGTTTTTGTGGCCTTTTTCCGCTGGATGAACATGGCGCCGCGGCCTTCGGGCGGGTATTTTTGGGCGGGGATGTGCCCGCAGCCTATTTTTGGCACACGGAGGTGCCTCGCAAAGTCTCGCGCCATTCCGAGTCCGGCGGACGAAGTTGGCCAGCCCCACCCCCCAAGGCTATAGCCCACCCGTTTTTGTGGCCTTTTTCCGCTGGACGAACTTAGCGCAGTGGCCTTCGGGCGGGTATTTTTGGGCGCGGCCGTGTCCGCAGTCTATTTTTGGCACACGGAGGAGCCTCGCAAAGTCTCGCTCCATTCCGACCCGGCGGACGAATTTGGCCAGCCCCACCCCCCAAGGCTATAGCCCACCCGTTTTGTGGCCATGTTCCGCTGGACGAACTTAGCGACGCGGCCTTCGTGCGGGTATTTTTGAGAGCGGCCGTGTGCGCGGCCTATTTTTGGCACACGGAGGCACCTCGCAAAGTCTCACGCCATTCCGAGTCCGGCGGACGAAGTTGGCCAGCCCCACCCCCCAAGGCTATCGCCCACCCGTTTTTGTGGCTTTTTTCCGCTGGACGAACTAGGCGCCGCGGCCTTCGGGCGGGTATTTTTATGCGCGGCTGTGCCCATGGCCTATTTTTGGCACACGGAGGTGCCTCACAAAGTCTCGCGCCATTCCGAGTCCGGCGGACGAAGTTGGCCAGCCCCAGCCCCCAAGGCTATAGCCCACCCGTTTTTGTGGCCTTTTACCGCTGGACGAACTTGGCGCCCAGCCTTCGGGCGGGTATTTTTGGGCACGGCTGTGCCCGCTGCCTATTTTTGGCACACGGAAGCGCCTCGCAAAGTCTCGCGCCATTCCAAATCGGGCGTACGAAGTTGGCTAGCCCCACTCCCCAAGGCTATAGCCCACCCGTTTTTGTGGCCTTTTTCAGCTGGACGAACTTAGCGCCCCAGCCTTCGGGCGGGTATTTTTGGACGCAGCTCTGTCCGCAGCCTATTTTTGTCACACGGAGGCACCTTGCAAAGTCTCGCGCCATTCCGAGTCCGGCGGACGAAGTAGGCCAGCCCCACCCCCCAAGGCTATAGCCCACCCGTTTTTGTGGCCTTTTTCCGCTGGATGAACATGGCGCCGCGGCCTTCGGGCGGGTATTTTTGGGCGGGGATGTGCCCGCAGCCTATTTTTGGCACACGGAGGTGCCTCGCAAAGTCTCGCGCCATTCCGAGTCCGGCGGACGAAGTTGGCCAGCCCCACCCCCCAAGGCTATAGCCCACCCGTTTTTGTGGCCTTTTTCCGCTGGACGAACTTAGCGCAGTGGCCTTCGGGCGGGTATTTTTGGGCGCGGCCGTGTCCGCAGCCTATTTTGGGCACACGGAGGAGCCTCGCAAAGTCTCGCTCCATTCCGACCCGGCGGACGAATTTGGCCAGCCCCACCCCCCAAGGCTATAGCCCACCCGTTTTTGTGGCCTTTTTCCGCTGGACGAACTTAGCGACGCGGCCTTCGTGCGGGTATTTTTGAGAGCGGCCGTGTGCGCGGCCTATTTTTGGCACACGGAGGCACCTCGCAAAGTCTCACGCCATTCCGAGTCCGGCGGACGAAGTTGGCCAGCCCCACCCCCCAAGGCTATCGCCCACCCGTTTTTGTGGCTTTTTTCCGCTGGACGAACTAGGCGCCGCGGCCTTCGGGCGGGTATTTTTATGCGCGGCTGTGCCCATGGCCTATTTTTGGCACACGGAGGTGCCTCACAAAGTCTCGCGCCATTCCGAGTCCGGCGGACGAAGTTGGCCAGCCCCAGCCCCCAAGGCTATAGCCCACCCGTTTTTGTGGCCTTTTTCCGCTGGACGAACTTAGCGCCGCGGCCTTCGGTCGGGTATTTTTGGGTGCGGCCGTGTCCGCGGCCTATTTTTGCACACGGAGGCGCCTCGCAAAGTCTCGCGCCATTCCGAGTCCGGCGGACGAAGTTGGCCAGCCCCACCCCCCAAGGCTATAGCCCACCCGTTTTTGTGGCCTTTTTCCGCTGGACGAACTTGGCGCCGCGGCTTTCGGGCGGGTATTTTTGGGCGCGGCTGTGCCCGCTGCCTATTTTTGGCACACGGAGGTGCCTCGCAAAGTCTCGCGCCATTCCGAGTCCGGAGGACGAAGTTGGCCAGCCCCACCCCCCAAGGCTATAGCCCACCCGTTTTTGTGGCCTTTTTCCGCTGGACGAACTTGGCGCCGCGGCCTTCGGGCGGGTATTTTTGTGCGCGGCTGTGCCCGCGGACTATATTTTGCACACGGAGGCACCTCGCAAAGTCTCGCGCCATTCCGAGTCCGGCGGACGAAGTTGGCCAGCCCCACCCCCCAAGGCTATAGCCCACCCGTTTTTGTGGCCTTTTTCCGCTGGACGAACTTGTCGCCGCGGCCTTCGGGCAGGTATTTTTTGGTACGGCTGTGCCCACGACCTATTTTTAGCACACGGAGGAGCCTCGCAAATTCTCGCTCCATTCCGAGTCCGGCGGACGAAGTCGGCCAGCCCCATCCCCCAAGGCTATAGCCCACCCGTTTTTGTGGCCTTTTTCCGCTGGACGAACTTGGCGCCGCGGCCTTCGGGCGGGTATTTTTGGGTGTGGCTGTGCCCGCGGCCTATTTTTGTCACACGGAGGCACCTCGTAAAGTCTCGCGCCATTCCGAGTCCGGCGGACGAAGTCGGCCAGCCCCACCCCCCAAGGCTATAGCCCACCCGTTTTTGTGGCCTTTTTCCGCTGGACGAACTTAGCGCAGTGGCCTTCGGGCGGGTATTTTTGGGCGCGGCCGTGTCCGCAGCCTATTTTTGGCACACGGAGGAGCCTCGCAAAGTCTCTCTCCATTCCGAGTCCGGCGGACGAAATTGGCCAGCCCCACCCCCCAAGGCTATAGCCCACCCGTTTTTGCGGCCTTTTTCCGCTGGACGAACTTGGCGCCGCGGCCTTCGGGCGGGTATTTTTGGGCGCGGCTGTGCCCGCGGCCTATTTTTGTCACATGGAGGCACCTCGTAAAGTCTCGCGCCATTCCGAGTCCGGCGGACGAAGTCGGCCAGCCCCACCCCCCAAGGCTATAGCCCACCCTTTTTTGTGGCCTTTTTCCGCTGGACGAACTTAGCGCAGTGGCCTTCGGGCGGGTATTTTTGGGCGCGGCCGTGTCCGCAGCCTATTTTTGGCACACGGAGGAGCCTTGCAAAGTCTCGCGCAATTCCGAGTCCGGCGGACGAAGTCGGCCAGCTCCACCCCCCAAGGTTATAGCCCACCCGTTTTTGTGGCCTTTTTCCGCTGGATGAACTTGGCGCCGCGGCGTTCGGGGGGGTATTTTTGGGCGCGGCCGTGTCCGCGGCCTATTTTTGCACACGGAGGCGCCTTGCAAAGTCTCGCGCCATTCCGAGTCCGGCGGACGAAGTTGGCCAGCCCCACCCCCCAAGGCTATAGCCCACCCGTTTTTGTGGCCTTTTTCCGCTGGACGAACTTGGCGCCGCGGCCTTCGGGCGGGTATTTTTTGGCGCGGCTGTTCCCACGGCCTATTTTTAGCACACGAAGGAGCTTCATAAAGTCTCGCTCCATTCCGAGTTCGGCGGACGAAGTGGGCCTGCCCCATCCCCCAAGGCTATAGCCCACCCGTTTTTGTGGCCTTTTTCCGCTGGACGAACTTGGCGCCGCGGCCTTCGGGCGGGTATTTTTGGGCGCGGCTGTGCTCGCGGCCTATTTTTGGCACACGGAGGCGCCTCGCAAAGTCTCGCGCCATTCCGAGTCCAGCAGACGAAGTTGGCCAGCCCCACCCCCCAAGGCTATAGCCCACCCCATTTTGTGGCCTTTTTCCGCTGGACGAACTTAGCGCCGTGGCCTTCGGGCGGGTATTTTTGGGCGCGGCCGTGTCCGCAGACTATTTTTGGCAAATGGAGGCACCTTGCAAAGGCTCGCGCCATTCCGAGTCCGGGGGACGAAGTTGGCCAGCCCCACCCCCCAAGGCTATAGCCCACCCGTTTTTGTGGCCTTTTTCCGCTGGACGAATTTGGCGCCGCGGACATCGGGCGGGTATTTTTGGGCGCGGCTGTGCTCGCGGCCTATTTTTGGCACACGGAGGCGCCTCGCAAAGTCTCGCGCCATTCCGAGTCCGGCGGACCAAGTTGGCCAGCCCCACCCCCCAAGGCTATAGCCCACCCGTTTTTGTGGCCTTTTTCCGCTGGACGAACTTAGCGCAGTGGCCTTCGGGCGGGTATTTTTGGGTGCGACCATGTCCGTAGCCTATTTTTGGCACACGGAGGCGCCTTGCAAAGTCTCGCGCCATTCCGAGTCCGGCGGACGAAGTTGGCCAGCCCCACCCCCCAAGGCTATAGGCCACCCGTTTTTGTGGCCTTTTTCCACAGGACGAACTTGGCGCCGCGGCCTTCGGGCTGGTATTTTTGGGCGCGGCTGTGCCCTCGGCCTATTTTTGGCACACGGAGGCGCCTCGCAAAGTCTCGAGCCATTCCGAGTCCGGCGGACGAAGTTGGCAAGCCCCACCCCCTAAGGCTATTGCCCACCCGTTTTTGTGGCCTTTTTCCGCTGGACGAACTTGGCGCCCCGGCCTTCGGGCGGTTATTTTTGGGCGCGGCTGTGCCCGCGGCCTATTTTTGGCACACGGAGGCCACTCGCAAAGTCCCGCGCCATTTCGAGTCCGGCAGACGAAGTTGGCCAGCCCCACCCCCAAGGCTATAGCCCACCCGTTTTTGTGGCCTTTTTCCGCTGGACGAACTTGGCGCCCCGGCCTTCGGGCAGTTATTTTTGGGCGCGGCTGTGTCCGGGGCCTATTTTTGGCCCACGGAGGCCGCTCGCAAAGTCTCGCGCCATTCCGAGTCCGGCGGACGAAGTTCGCCAGCCGCATCCGCCAAGGCTATAGCCCACCCTTTTTTGTGGCCTTTTTCCGCTGGACGAACTTGGCGCCCCGGCCTTCGGGCGGTTATTTTTGGCCGCGCCTGTGCCCGGGGCCTATTTTTGGCCCACCGAGGCCGCTCGCAAAGTCTCGCGCCATTCCGAGTCCGGCGGACGAAGTTGGCCAGCCGCATCCCCCAAGGCTATAGCCCACCCTTTTTTGTGGCCTTTTTCCGCTGGATGAACTTGGCGCCCCGGCCTTCGGGCGGATATTTTTGGCCGCGGCTGTGCCCGGGGCCTATTTTTGGCCCACGGAGGCCGCTCGCAAGGCCTCGCGCCATTCCGAGTCCGGCGGACGAAGTTGGCCAGCCCCACCCCCCAAGGCTATATCCCACCCATTTTTGTGGCCTTTTTCCGCTGGACGAACTTGGCGCCCCGGCCTTCGAGCGGTGATTTTAGGGCGCGGCTGGGCCCGGGGCCTATTTTTGGCACACGGAGGCCGCTCATAAAGTCTCGCGCCATTCCGAGTCCGGCGGACGAAGTTGGCCAGCCCCACCCCCCAACGCTATAGCCCACCCGTTTTTGTGGCCTTTTTCCGCTGGACGAACTTAGCGCCCCTGCCTTCGGGCGGTTATTTTTGGGCACGGCTGTGCCCGGGGCCTATTTTTGGCACACGGAGGCCGCTCGCAAAGTCTCGCGCCATTCCGAGTCCGGCGGACGAAGTTGGCCTGCCCCACCCCCCAAGGCTATAGCCCACCCGTTTTTGTGGCCTTTTTCCTCTGTACGAACTTGGCGCCCCGGCCTTCGGGCGGGTATTTTTGGGCGTGGCTGTGCCCGCAGCCTATTTTTGGCACACGGAGGTGCCTCGCAAAGTCTCGCCCCATTCCGAGTCCGGCGGATGAAGTTGGCCAGCCCCACCCCCCAAGGCTATAGCCCACACGTTTTTGTGGCCTTTTTCCGCAGGACGAACTTGGCGCCGTGGCCTTCGGGCTGGTATTTTTAGGCGCGGCTGTGCCCTCGGCCTATTTTTGGCACACGGAGGCGCCTCGCAAAGTCTCGAGCGATTCCGAGTCCGGCGGACGAAGTTGGCCAGTCCCACCCCCAAGGCTATAGCCCACCCGTTTTTGTGGCCTTTTTCCGCTGGATGAACTTGGCGATGCGGCCTTCGGGCAGGTATTTTTGGGCGCGGCTGTGCCCGCGTTCTATTTTTGGCACACGTAGGCGCCTCGGCCTTCGGGCGGTTATTTTTTGGAGCGGCTGTGCCCAGGGCCTTTTTTCGGCACACGGAGGCCGCTCGCAAAGTCTCACGCCATTCCGAGTCTGGCGGACGAAGTGGGTGAGCCCCACCCCCCAAGGCTATAGCCCACCCGTTTTTGTGGCCTTTTTCCGCTGGACGAACTTGGCGCTCCGTCCTTCGGGCAGTTATTTTTGGGCGCGGCTGTGCCCGGGGCCTATATTTGGCACACGGAGGCCGCTCGCAAAGTCTCGCGCCATTCCGAGTTCGGCGGACGAAGTTGGCCAGCCCCACCCCCCAAGGCTATAGCCCACCCGTTTTTGTGGCCTTTTTCCGCTGGACGAACTTGGCGCCCCGGCCTTCGGGCGGTTATTTTTGGGCGCGGCTGTGCCCGGGGCCTATATTTGGCACACGGAGGCCGCTCGCAAAGTCTCGCGCCATTCCGAGTTCGGCGGACGAAGTTGGCCAGCCCCACCCCCCAAGGCTATAGCCCACCCGTTTTTGTGGCCTTTTTCCGCTGGACGAACTTGGCGCCCCGGCCTTCGGGCTGTTATTTCTAAGTGCGGCTGTGCCTGGGGACTATTTTCAGCACACGGAGGCCGCTCGCAAAATCTCGCGCCATTCCGAGTCCGGCGGACGAAGTTGGCCAGCCCCACCCCCCAAGGCTATAGCCCACCCGTTTTTGTGGCCTTTTTCCGCTGGACGAACTTGGCGCCCCGGCATTCGGGGGGTTATTTTTGGACACAGCTGTGTCCGGGCCCTATTTTTGGCACACGGAGGCTGCTCGCAAAGTCTCGCGCCATTCCGAGTCCGGCGGACGAAGTGGGCCAGCCCCACCCGCCAAGACTGTAGCCGCCCACCCGTTTTTGTGGCCTTTTTCCGCTGGACGAACTTGGCGCTCCGGCCTTCGGGAAGTTATTTTTTGGCGCGGCTGTGCCCGGGGTCTATTTTTTGCACACAGACGCCGGTCGCAAAGTCTCTCGCCATTCAGAGTCCGGCGGACGAGGTCGGCCAGCCCCACCCCCCAAGGCTATAGCCCACCCGTTTTTGTGTCCTTTTTCCGCTGGACGAACATGGCGCCCCGGCCTTCGGGCGGTTATTTTTGGGCGCGGCTGTGCCCAGGGCCTATTTTTCGGACACGGAGGCCGCTCGTAAAGTCTCGTTCCATTCCGAGTGCGGCGGACGAAGTCGGCCAGCCCCACCCCCCAAGGCTATAGCCCACCCGTTTTTGTGGCCTTTTTCCGCTGGACGAACTTGGCGCCCCGGCCTTCGGGCGGTTATTTTTGGGCGCGGCTGTGCCCGTGGCCTCTATTTGGCACGCGGAGACCGCTCGTAAAGTCTCGCGCCATTCCGAGTCCGGCGGACGAAGTTGGCCAGCCCCACCCCCCAAGGCTATAGCCCACCCGTTTTTGTGGCCTTTTTCCTCTGGACGAACTTGGCGCCCCGGCCTTCGGGCTGTTATTTTTGGGCGCGGCTGTGCACGCGGCCTATTTTTGGCACACGGAGGCCGCTCGTAAAGTCTTGCGCCATTTTGAGTCCGTTGGACGAAGAGGGCCAGCGCCTCCCCCCAAGGCTATAGCCCACCCGTTTTTGTGGCCTTTTTCCGCTGGACGAACTTGGCGCCGCGGCCTTCGGGCGGGTATTTTTTGGCGCGGCTGTGCCCGCGGCCTATTTTTGGCACACGAAGGCGCCTCGCATAGTCTCGCGCCATTCCAAGTCCGGCGGACGAAGTGGGCCAGCCCCACACCCCAAGGCTATAGCCCACCCGTTTTTATGGCCATTTTCCGCTGGACGAACTCGGCGCCCCGGCCTTCGGGCGGTTATTTTTGGGCGCGGCTGTGCCCGGGGCCTATTTTTGGCACACGGAGGCCGCTCGCAAAGTCTCGCGCCATTCCGAGTCCGGCGGACGAAGTTGGCCAGCCCCACCCCCCAAGGCTATAGCCCACCCGTTTTTGTGGCCTTTTTCCTCTGGACGAACTTGGCGCCCCGGCCTTCGGGCGGTTATTTTTGGGCGCGGCTCTGCCCGCGGCCTATTTTTAGCACACGGAGGCCGCTCGTAAAGTCTTGCGCCATTTCGAGTCCGTTGGACGAAGAGGGCCAGCGCCTCCCCCCAAGGCTATAGGCCACCCGTTTTTGTGGCCTTTTTCCGCTGGACGAACTTGGCGCCGCGGCCTTCGGGCGGGTATTTTTAGCGCGCTGTGCTCGCGGCCTACGCCACAGCACAAGGCGCCTCGCAAAGTCTCGCGCCATTCCGAGTCCGGCGGACGAAGTGGGCCAGCCCCACACCCCAAGGCTATAGCCCACCCGTTTTTGTGGCCTTTTTCCGCTGGACGAACTCGGCGCCCCGGCCTTCGGGCGGTTATTTTTGGGCGCGGCTGTGCCCGGGGCCTATTTTTGGCACACGGAGGCCGCTCGCAAAGTCTCGCGCCATTCCGAGTCCGGCGGACGAAGTTGGCCAGCCCCACCCCCCAAGGCTATAGCCCACCCGTTTTTGTGGCCTTTTTCCGCTGGACGAACTTGGCGCCCCGGCCTTCAGGCGGTTATTTTTGGGCGCGGCTGTGTCCGGGGCCTATTTTTGGCCCACGGAGGCCGTTCGCAAATTCTCGCGCCATTCCGAGTCCGGCGGACGAAGTTGGCCAGCCCCACCCCCCAAGGCTACAGCCCACCCGTTTTTTTGGCCTTTTTCCGCAGGACGAACTCGGCGCCCCGGCCTTCGGGCGGTTATTTTTGGGCGCGGCTGTGCCCGGGGCCTATTTTTGGCGCACGGAGGCCGCTCGCAAAGTCTCGTACCATTCCGAGTCCGGCGGACCACGTTGGCCAGCCCCACCCCCCAAGGCTATAGCCCACCCGTTTTTGTGGCCTTTTTCCGCTGGACGAACTTGGCGCCCCGGCCTTCGGGCGGTTATTTTTGGGCGCGGCTGTGCCCGGGGCCTATATTTGGCACATGGAGGCCGCTCGCAAAGTCTCGCGCCATTCCGAGTTCGGCGGACGAAGTTGGCCAGCCCCACCCCCCAAGGCTATAGCCCACCCGTTTTTGTGGCCTTTTTCCGCTGGACGAACTTGGCGCCCCGGCCTTCGGGCTGTTATTTCTAAGTGCGGCTGTGCCCGGGGACTATTTTCAGCACACGGAGGCCGCTCGCAAAATCTCGCGCCATTCCGAGTCCGGCGGACGAAGTTGGCCAGCCCCACCCCCCAAGGCTATAGCCCACCCGTTTTTGTGGCCTTTTTCCGCTGGACGAACTTGGCGCCCCGGCATTCGGGGGGTTATTTTTGGACACAGCTGTGTCCGGGCCCTATTTTTGGCACACGGAGGCTGCTCGCAAAGTCTCGCGCCATTCCGAGTCCGGCGGACGAAGTGGGCCAGCCCCACCCGCCAAGGCTGTAGCCCACCCGTTTTTGTGGCCTTTTTCCGCTGGACGAACTTGGCGCTCCGGGCTTCGGGAAGTTATTTTTTGGCGCGGCTGTGCCCGGGGTCTATTTTTTGCACACAGACGCCGGTCGCAAAGTCTCTCGCCATTCAGAGTCCGGCGGACGAGGTCGGCCAGCCCCACCCCCCAAGGCTATAGCCCACCCGTTTTTGTGGCCTTTTTCCGCTGGACGAACATGGCGCCCCGGCCTTCGGGCGGTTATTTTTGGGTGCGGCTGTGCCCGCGGCCTATTTTTGGCACATGGAGGCCGCTCGTAAAGTCTTGCGCCATTTTGAGTCCGTTGGACGAAGAGGGCCAGCGCCTCCCCCCAAGGCTATAGCCCACCCGTTTTTGTGGCCTTTTTCCGCTGGACGAACTTGGCGCCGCGGCCTTCGGGCGGGTATTTTTTGGCGCGGCTGTGCCCGCGGCCTATTTTTGGCACACGAAGGCGCCTCGCATAGTCTCGCGCCATTCCAAGTCCGGCGGACGAAGTGGGCCAGCCCCACACCCCAAGGCTATAGCCCACCCGTTTTTATGGCCATTTTCCCCTGGACGAACTCGGCGCCCCGGCCTTCGGGCGGTTATTTTTGGGCGCGGCTGTGCCCGGGGCCTATTTTTGGCACACGGAGGCCGCTCGCAAAGTCTCGCGCCATTCCGAGTCCGGCGGACGAAGTTGGCCAGCCCCACCCCCCAAGGCTATAGCCCACCCGTTTTTGTGGCCTTTTTCCTCTGGACGAACTTGGCGCCCCGGCCTTCGGGCGGTTATTTTTGGGCGCGGCTCTGCCCGCGGCCTATTTTTAGCACACGGAGGCCGCTCGTAAAGTCTTGCGCCATTTCGAGTCCGTTGGACGAAGAGGGCCAGCGCCTCCCCCCAAGGCTATAGGCCACCCGTTTTTGTGGCCTTTTTCCGCTGGACGAACTTGGCGCCGCGGCCTTCGGGCGGGTATTTTTTGGCGCGGCTGTGCCCGCAGCCTATTTTTGGCACACGAAGGCGCCTCGCAAAGTCTCGCGCCATTCCGAGTCCGGCGGACGAAGTGGGCCAGCCCCACACCCCAAGGCTATAGCCCACCCGTTTTTGTGGCCTTTTTCCGCTGGACGAACTCGGCGCCCCGGCCTTCGGGCGGTTATTTTTGGGCGCGGCTGTGCCCGGGGCCTATTTTTGGCACACGGAGGCCGCTCGCAAAGTCTCGCGCCATTCCGAGTCCGGCGGACGAAGTTGGCCAGCCCCACCCCCCAAGGCTATAGCCCACCCGTTTTTGTGGCCTTTTTCCTCTGGACGAACTTGGCGCCCCGGCCTTCGGGCGGTTATTTTTGGGCGCGGCTCTGCCCGCGGCCTATTTTTAGCACACGGAGGCCGCTCGTAAAGTCTTGCGCCATTTCGAGTCCGTTGGACGAAGAGGGCCAGCGCCTCCCCCCAAGGCTATAGGCCACCCGTTTTTGTGGCCTTTTTCCGCTGGACGAACTTGGCGCCGCGGCCTTCGGGCGGGTATTTTTTGGCGCGGCTGTGCCCGCGGCCTATTTTTGGCACACGAAGGCGCCTCGCAAAGTCTCGCGCCATTCCGAGTCCGGCGGACGAAGTGGGCCAGCCCCACACCCCAAGGCTATAGCCCACCCGTTTTTGTGGCCTTTTTCCGCTGGACGAACTCGGCGCCCCGGCCTTCGGGCGGTTATTTTTGGCGCGGCTGTGCCGGGGCCTATTTTTGCACACACGGAGGCCGCTCGCAAAGTCTCGCGCCATTCCGAGTCCGCGGACGAGTTGGCCAGCCCCACCCCCCAAGGCTATAGCCCACCCGTTTGTGTGGCCTTTTTCCGCCGGACGAACTTGGCGCCCCGGCCTTCCGGCGGTTATTTTTGGGCGCGGCTGTGTCCGGGGCCTATTTTTGGCCCACGGAGGCCGTTCGCAAATTCTCGCCATTCCGAGGCCGGGCGGACGAAGTTGGCCAGCCCCACCCCCAAGGCTACAGCCCACCCGTTTTTTGGCCTTTTTCCGCAGGACAGACTCGGCGCCCGGCCTTCGGCGGTTATTTTTGGGCGCGGCTGTGCCCGGGGCCTATTTTTGGCGCACGGAGGCCGCTCGCAAAGTCTCGTACCATTCCGAGTCCGGCGGACCACGTTGGCCAACCCCACCCCCCAAGGCTATAGCCCACCCGTTTTTGTGGCCTTTTTCCGCTGGACGAACTTGGCGCCCCGGCCTTCGGGCGGTTATTTTTGGGCGCGGCTGTGCCCGGGGCCTATATTTGGCACACGGAGGCCGCTCGCAAAGTCTCGCGCCATTCCGAGTTCGGCGGACGAAGTTGGCCAGCCCCACCCCCCAAGGCTATAGCCCACCCATTTTTGTGGCCTTTTTCCGCTGGACGAACTTGGCGCCCCGGCCTTCGGGCTGTTATTTCTAAGTGCGGCTGTGCCCGGGGACTATTTTCAGCACACGGAGGCCGCTCGCAAAATCTCGCGCCATTCCGAGTCCGGCGGACGAAGTTGGCCAGCCCCACCCCCCAAGGCTATAGCCCACCCGTTTTTGTGGCCTTTTTCCGCTGGACGAACTTGGCGCCCCGGCATTCGGGGGGTTATTTTTGGACACAACTGTGTCCGGGCCCTATTTTTGGCACACGGAGGCTGCTCGCAAAGTCTCGCGCCATTCCGAGTCCGGCGGACGACGTCGGCCAGCCTCACCCCCCAAGGCTATAGCCCACCCGTTTTTGTGGCCTTTTTCCCCTGGACGAACTCGGCACCGCGGCCTTCGGGCGGGTATTTTTGGGCGCGGCTCTGCCCGCGGCCTATTTTTGGCAAACGGAGGCGCCTCGCAAAGTCTCGCACCATTCCGAGTCCGGCGGACGAAGTTGACAAGTCCCACCCCCCAAGGCTATAGCCCACCCGTTTTTGTGGCCTTTTTCCGCTGGACGAACTTGGCGCCGCGGCCTTCGGGCGAGTATTTTTGGGCGCGGCTGTGCCCGCGGCCTATTTTTGGCGCACGGAGACCGCTCAGAAGTCTCGCGCCATTCCGAGTCCCGCGGATTTGTTGGCCAGCCCCACCCCAAGGCTATAGCCCACCCGTTTTTGTGGCCTTTTTCCTCTGGACGAACTTGGCGCCCCGGCCTTCGGGCGGTTATTTTTGGGCGCGGCTGTGCCCGCGGCCTATTTTTGGCACACGGAGGCCGCTCGTAAAGTCTTGCGCCATTTCGAGTCCGTTGGACGAAGAGGGCCAGCGCCTCCCCCCAAGGCTATAGCCCACCCGTTTTTGTGGCCTTTTTCCGCTGGACGAACTTGGCGCCGCGGCCTTCGGGCGGGTATTTTTTGGCGCGGCTGTGCCCGCGGCCTATTTTTGGCACACGAAGGCACCTCGCATAGTCTCGCGCCATTCCGAGTCCGGCGGGCGAAGTGGGCCAGCCCCACACCCCAAGGCTATAGCCCACCCGTTTTTATGGCCATTTTCCGCTGGACGAACTCGGCGCCCCGGCCTTCGGGCGGTTATTTTTGGGCGCGGCTGTGCCCGCGGCCTATTTTTGGCACACGGAGGCCGCTCGCAAAGTCTCGCGCCATTCCGAGTCCGGCGGCCGAAGTTGGCCAGCCCCACCCCCCAAGGTTATAGCCCACCCGTTTTTGTGGCCTTTTTCCTCTGGACGAACTTGGCGCCCCGGCCTTCGGGCGGTTATTTTTGGGCGCGGCTCTGCCCGCGGCCTATTTTTAGCACACGGAGGCCGCTCGAAAAGTCTAGCGCCATTACGAGTCCGGAGGACGAAGTGGGCCAGCTCCACCCCCCAAGGCTATAGCCCACCCGTTTTTGTGGCCTTTTTCCGCTGGACGAACTTGGCGCCCCGGCCTTCGGGCAGGTATTTTTTGGCGCGGCTGTGCCCGCGGCCTATTTTTGGCACACGAAGGCACCTCGCAAAGTCTCGCGCCATTCCGAGTCCGGCGTACGAAGTGGGCCAGCTCCACCCCCCAAAGCTATAGCCCACCCGTTTTTGTGGCCTTTTTCCGCAGGACGAACTCGCGCCCGGCCTTCGGGCGGTTATTTTTGGGCGCGGCTGTGCCTGGGCCTATTTTTGGCACACGGAGGCCGCTCGCAAAGTCTCGCGCCATTCCGAGTCCGGCGGACGAAGTTGGCCAGCCCCACCCCCAAGGCTATAGCCCACCGCTTTTGTGGCCTTTTCCGCTGGACGAACTTGGCGCCCGGCCTTCAGGCGGTTATTTTGGGCGCGGCTGTGTCCGGGGCCTATTTTTGGCCCACGGAGGCCGTTCGCAAATTCTCGCGCCATTCGAGTCCGCGGACGAAGTTGGCCAGCCCCACCCCCCAAGGCTACAGCCCACCCGTTTTTTTGGCCTTTTTCCGCAGGACGAACTCGGCGCCCCGGCCTTCGGGCGGTTATTTTTGGGCGCGGCTGTGCCCGGGGCCTATTTTTGGCGCACGGAGGCCGCTCGCAAAGTCTCGTGCCATTCCGAGTCCGGCGGACCACGTTGGCCAGCCCCACCCCCCAAGGCTATAGCCCACCCGTTTTTGTGGCCTTTTTCCGCTGGACGAACTTGGCGCCCCGGCCTTCGGGCGGTTCTTTTTGGGCGCGGCTGAGCCCGGGGCCTATTTTTGTCACATGGAGGTCGCTCGCAAAGTCTCGCGCCATTCCGAGTCCGGCGGACGAAGTTGGCCAGCCCCACCCCCCTAGGCTATAGCCCACCCGTTTTTATGGCCTTTTTCCGCTGGACGAACTCGGCGCCCCGGCCTTCGGGCGGTTATTTTTTGGGCGCGGCTGTGCCCGGGGCCTATTTATGGCACACGGAGGCCGCTCGCAAAGTCTCGCACTAATCCGAGTCCGGCGGACAAAGTTGGCCAGCCCCACCCCCCAAGGCTATAGCCAACCCGTTTTTGTGGCCCTTTTCCGCTGGGCGAACTTGGCGCCCCGGCCTTCGGGCGGTTATTTTTGGGCGCGGCTGTGCCCGGGGCCTATTTTTGGCACACGGAGGCCGCTCGCAAAGTCTCGCGCCATTCCGAGTCCGGCGGACGAAGTTGGCCAGCCCCACCCCCCAAGGCTATAGCCCACCCGTTTTTATGGCCATTTTCCGCTGGACGAACTCGGCGCTCCGGCCTTCGGGCGGGTATTTTTTGGCGCGGCTGTGCCCGCGGCCTATTTTTTGCACACGAAGGCGCCTCGCAAAGTCTCGCGCCATTCCGAGTCCGTCCGACGAAGTGGGCCAGCCCCACACCCCAAGGCTATAGCCCACCCGTTTTTGTGGCCTTTTTCCGCTGGACGAACTCGGCGCCCCGGCCTTCGGGCGGTTATTTTTGGGCGCCGCTGTGTCCGGGGCCTATTTTTGGCACATGGAGGCCGCTCGCAAAGTCTCGCGCCATTCCGAGTCCGGCGGACGAAGTTGGCCAGCCCCACCCCCCAAGGCTATAGCCCACCCGTTTTTGTGGCCTTTTTCCTCTGGACGAACTTGGCGCCCCGGCCTTCGGGCGGTTATTTTTGGGCCCGGCTCAGCCCGCGGCCTATTTTTAGCACACGGAGGCCGCTCGTAAAGTCTTGCGCCATTTCGAGTCCGTTGGACGAAGAGGGCCAGCGCCTCCCCCCAAGGCTATAGGCCACCCGTTTTTGTGGCCTTTTTCCGCTGGACGAACTCGGCGCCCCGGCCTTCGGGCGGTTATTTTTGGGCGCGGCTGTGCCCGGGGCCTATTTTTGGCGCATGGAGGCCGCTCGCAAAGTCTCGCGCCATTCCGAGTCCGGCGGACGAAGTGGGCCAGCCCCACCCCCCAAGGCTATACCCACCCGTTTTTGTGGCCTTTTTCCGCTGGACGAACTTGGCGCCCCGGCCTTCGGGCGGTTATTTTTGGGCGCGGCTCAGCCCGCGGCCTATTTTTAGCACACGGAGGCCGCTCGTAAAGTCTTGCGCCATTTCGAGTCCGTTGGACGAAGAGGGCCAGCGCCTCCCCCCAAGGCTATAGGCCACCCGTTTTTGTGGCCTTTTTCCGCTGGACGAACTCGGCGCCCCGGCCTTCGGGCGGTTATTTTTGGGCGCGGCTGTGCCCGGGGCCTATTTTTGGCGCATGGAGCCCGCTCGCAAAGTCTCGCGCCATTCCGAGTCCGGCGGACGAAGTGGGCCAGCCCCACCCCCCAAGGCTATACCCACCCGTTTTTGTGGCCTTTTTCCGCTGGACGAACTTGGCGCCCCGGCCTTCGGGCGGTTATTTTTGGGCGCGGCTGTGCCCGGGGCCTATTTTTGTCACACGGAGGCCGCTCGCAAAGTATCGCGCCATTCCGAGTCCGGCGGACGAAGTTGGCCAGCCCCACCCGCCAAGGCTATAGCCCACCCGTTTTTGTGGCCTTTTTCCGCTGGGCGAACTCGGCGCCCCGGCCTTCGGGCGGTTATTTATGGGCGCGGCTGTCCCCGGGGCCTATTTTTGGCACACGGAGGCCGCTCGCAAAGTCTCGCGCCATTCCGAGTCCGGCGGACGAAGTTGGCCAGCCACACCCCCCAAGGCTATAGCCCACCCGTTTTTGTGGCCTTTTTCTGCTGGACGAACTCGGCGCCCCTGCCTTCGGGCGGTTATTTTTGGGCGCGGCTGTGCCCGAGCCCTATTTTTGGCACACGGAGGCCGCTCGCAAAGTCTCGCGCCATTCCGAGTCCGGCGGACGAAGTCGGCCAGCCCCACCCCCCAAGGCTATAGCCCACCCGTTTTTATGGCCTTTTTCCGCTGGACGAACTTGGCGCCCCGGCCTTCGGGCGGTTATTTTTGGACACGGCTGTGCCCGGGGCCTATTTTTGGCACACGGAGGAAGCTCGCAAAGTCTCGCGCCATTCCGAGTCCGGCGGACGAAGTTGGCCAGCCCCACCCCCCAAGGCTATAGCCCACCCGTTTTTGTGGCCTTTTTCCGCTGGACAAACTTGGCACCGCGGCATTCGGGCGGGTATTTTTGGGTGCGGCTGTGCCCGCGGCCTATTTTTGGCACACGGAGGTGCCTCGTAATGTCTCGCGTCATTCCGAGTCCGGCGGACGAAGTTGGCCAGCCCCACCTCCCAAGGCTATAGCCCACCCGTTTTTGTGGCCTTTTTCCGCTGGACGAACTTGGCGCCCCGGCCTTCGGGCGGTTATTTTTGGGCGCGGCTGTGCCCGGGGCCTATTTTTATCACACGGAGGCCGCTCGCAAAGTATCGCGCCATTCCGAGTCCGGCGGACGAAGTTGGCCAGCCCCACCCGCCAAGGCTATAGCCCACCCGTTTTTGTGGCCTTTTTCCGCTGGGCGAACTCGGCGCCCCGGCCTTCGGGCGGTTATTTTTGGGCACGGCTGTGCCCGCGGCCTATTTTTGGCACACGGAGGAAGCTCGCAAAGTCTCACGCCATTCCGAGTCCGGCGGACGAAGTGGGCCAGCCCCACCCCCCAAGGCTATAGCCCACCCGTTTTTGTGGCCTTTTTCCGCTGGACGAACTTGGCGCCGCGGCCTTCGGGCGGGTATTTTTGGGCGCGGCTGTGCCCGCGGCCTATTTTTGGCACACGGAGGTGCCTCGCAATGTCTCGCGCCAATTCGAGTCCGGCGGACGAAGTTGGCCAGCCCCACCCCCCAAGGCTATAGCCCACCCGTTTTTGTGGCCTTTTTCCGCTGGACGAACTGGGCGCCCCGGCCTTCGGGCGGTTATTTTTGGGCGCGGCTGTGCCCGGGGCCTATTTTTGTCACACGGAGGCCGCTCGCAAAGTCTCGCGCCATTCCGAGTTCGGCGGACGAAGTCGGCCAGCCCCACCCGCCAAGGCTATAGCCCACCCGTTTTTGTGGCCTTTTTCCGCTGGGCGAACTCGGCGCCCCGGCCTTCGGGCGGTTATTTTTGGGCGCGGCTGTGCCCGAGGCCTATTTTTGGCACACGGAGGCCGCTCGCAAAGTCTCGCGCCATTCCGAGTCCGGCGGACGAAGTCGGCCAGCCCCACCCCCCAAGGCTATAGCCCACCCGTTTTTGTGGCCTTTTTCCGCTGGACGAACTTGGCGCCCCGGCCTTCGGGCGGTTATTTTTGGGCGCGGCTGTGCCCGAGGCCTATTTTTGGCACACGGCGGCCGCTCGCAAAGTCTCGCGCCATTCCGAGTCCGGCGGACGAAGTGGGCCAGCCCCACCCCCCAAGGCTATAGCCCACCCGTTTTTGTGGCCTTTTTCCGCTGGACGAACTTGGCGCCGCGGCCTTCGGGCGGGTATTTTTGGGCGCGGCTGTGCCTGCGGCCTATTTTTGGCACATGGAGGCCTCGCAAAGTCTCGCGCCATTCCGAGTCCGGCGGACGAAGTTGGCCAGCCCCACCCCCCAAGGCTATAGCCCACCCGTTTTTGTGTCCTTTTTCCGCTAGACGAACTTGGCGCCGCGGCCTTCGGGCGGGTATTTTTGGGTGCGGCTGTGTCCGCGGCCTATTTTTGGCACACGGAGGCGCCACGTAAGGTCTCGCGCCAATCCGAGTCCGGCGGACGAAGTTGGCCAGCCCCACCCCCCAAGGCTATAGCGCACCCGTTTTTGTGGCCTTTTTCCGCTGGACGAACTTGGCGCCGCGGCCTTCGGGCGGGTATTTTTGGGCGCGGATGTGCCCGCGGACTATTTTTGACGCACGGAGGCGCATCGCAAAGTCTCGCGCCATTCCGAGTCCGGCGGACGAAGTTGGCCAGCCCCACCCCCCAAGCCTATAGCCCACCCGTTTTTGTGTCCTTTTTCCGCTGGACGAACTTGGCGCCACGGCCTTCGGGCGGGTATTTTTGGGCGCGGCTGTGCCCGCGGCCTATTTTTGGTAGACGGAGGCGGCTCGCAAAGTCTCGCGCCATTCCGAGTCCGGCGGACGAAGTTCGCCAGCCCCACCCCCCATGGCTATAGCCCACCCGTTTTTGTGGCCTTTTTCCGCTGGACGAACTTGGTGCCGCGGCCTTCGGGCAGGTATTTTTGGGCGCGGCTGTGCCTGCGGCCTATTTTTGGCACACGGAGGTGCCTCGCAAAGTCTCCCGCCATTCCGAGTACGGCGGAAGAAGTTGGCCAGCCCCACCCCCCAAGGCTATAGCCCACTTGTTTTTGTGTCCTTTTTCCGTTGGACGAACTTGGCGCCGCGGCCTTCGGGCGGGTATTTTTGGGCGCGGCTGTGCCCGCGGCCTATTTATGGCACACGGAGGCGCCTCGAAAAGTCTCGCGCCATTCCGAGTCCGGCGGACGAAGTTGGCCAGCCCCACCCCCCAAGGCTATAGCCCACCCGTTTTTGTGGCCTTTTTCCGCTGGACGAACTTGGCGCCGCGGCCTTCGGGCGGGTATTTTTGGGCGCGGCTGTGCCCGCGGCCTATTTATGGTACACGGAGGCGCCTCGAAAAGTCTCGCGCCATTCCGAGTCCGGCGGACGAAGTTGGCCAGCCCCACCCCCCAAGGCTATAGCCCACCCGTTTTTGTGGCCTTTTTCCGCTGGACGAACTTGGCGCCGCAGCCTTCGGGAGGGTATTTTTGGGCACGGCTGTGCCCGCGGCCTATTTTTGGCACACGGAGGCGCCTCGCAAAGTCTCGCGCCATTCCGAGTCCGGCGGACGAAGTTGGCCAGCCCCACCCCCCAAGGCTATAGCCCACCCGTTTTTGTGGCCTTTTTCCGCTGGACGAACTTGGCGCCCCGGCCTTCGGGCGGGTATTTTTGGGCGCGGCTGGGCCCGCAGCCTATTTTGGGCGCACGGAGGCGCATCACAAAGTCTCGCGCCATTCCTAGTCCGGCGGACGAAGTTGGCCAGCCCCACCCCCCAAGGCTATAGCCCACCCGTTTTTGTGGCCTTTTTCCGCTGGACGAACTTGGCCCCGCGGCCTTCGGGCGGGTATTTTTGGGCGCGGCTGTGCCCGCGTCCTATTTTTGTCACACGGAGGCGCCTCGCAAAGTCTCGCGCCATTCCGAGTCCGGCGGACGAAGTTGACAAGCCCCACCCCCCAAGGCTATAGCCGACCCGTTTTTGTGGCCTTTTTCCGCTAGACGAACTTGGCGCCGCGGTCTTCGGGCGGGTATTTTTGGGCGCGACTGGGCCCGCAGCTTATTTTGGGCGCACGGAGGCGCATCACAAAGTCTCGTGCCATTCCTAGTCCGGCGGACGAAGTTGGCCAGCCCCACCCCCCAAGGCTATAGCCCACCCGTTTTTGTGGCCTTTTCCCGCTGGACGAACTTGGCCCCGCGGCCTTCGGGCAGGTATTTTTGGGCGCGGCTGTGCCCGCGTCCTATTTTTGGCACACGGAGGCGCATCGAAAGGTCTCGCACCATTCCGAGTCCGGCGGACGAAGTCGGCCAGCCCCACCCCCCAAGGCTATAGCGCACCCGTTTTTGTGGCCTTTTTCCGCTGGACGAACTCGGCGCCGCGGCCTTCGGGCGGGTATTTTTGGGCGCGGCTCTGCCTGCGGCCTATTTTTGGCACACGGAGGCGCCCCGCAAAGTCTCGCGCCATTCCGAGTCTGGCGGACGAAGTTGACAAGCCCCACCCCCCAAGGCTATAGCCGACCCGTTTTTGTGGCCTTTTTCCGCTGGACGAACTTGGCGCCGCGGCCTTCGGGCGGGTATTTTTGGGCGCGGCTGGGCCCGTAGCCTATTTTGGGCGCACGGAGGTGCATCACAAAGTCTCGCGGCATTCCTAGTCCGGCGGACGAAGTTGGCCAGCCCCACCCCCCTAGGCTATAGCCCACCCGTTTTTGTGGCCTTTTTCCGCTGGACGAACTTGGCGCCGCGGCCTTCGGGTTGGTATTTTTCGGCGCGGCTGTGCCCGCGTCCTATTTTTGGCAAACGGAGGCGCATCAAAAGGTCTCGCGCCATTCCGAGTCCGGCGGACGAAGTTGGCCAGCCCCACCCCCCAAGGCTATAGCCCACCCGTTTTTGTGGCCTTTTTCCGCTGGACGAACTTGGCGCCGCGGCCTTCGGGCGGATATTTTTGGGGGCGGCTGTGCCCGTGGCCTATTTTTGGCACACGGAGGTGCCTCGCAAAGTCTCGCGCCATTCCGAGTCCGGCGGACGAAGTTGACAAGCCCCACCCCCCAAGGCTATAGCCGACCCGTTTTTGTGGCCTTTTTCCGCTGGACGAAGTTGGCGCCGCGGCCTTCGGGCGGGTTTTTTTGGGCGCGGCTGTGCCCGCGGCCTATTTTTGGCACACGGAGCCGCCTCGCAACGTCTCGCGCCATTCCGAGTCCGGCGGACGAAGTTGGCCAGCCCCACCCCCCAAGGCTATAGCCCACCCGTTTTTGTGGCCTTTTTCCGCTGGACGAACTCCGTGCCCGGACTTCGGGCGGGTATTTTTGGGCGCGGCTCTGCCCGAGGGCTATTTTTTGCACACGGAGGCGCCTCGCAAAGTCTCGCGCCATTCCGAGTCCGGCGGACGAAGTTGACAAGCCCCACCCCCCAAGGCTATAGCCCACCCGTTTTTGTGGCCTTTTTCCGCTGGACGAACTTGGCGCCGCGGCCTTCGGGCGGATATTTTTGGGGGCGGCTGTGCCCGTGGCCTATTTTTGGCACACGGAGGCGCCTCGCAAAGTCTCGCGCCATTCCGAGTCCGGCGGACGAAGTTGACAAGCCCCACCCCCCAAGGCTATAGCCCACCCGTTTTTGTGGCCTTTTTCCGCTGGACGAACTTGGCGCCGCGGCCTTAGGGCGGGTATTTTCGGGCGCGGCTGTGGCCGCGGCCTATTTTTGGCACACGGAGGTGCATCGCAAAGTCTCGCGCCATTCCGAGTCCGGCGGACGAAGTTGGCCAGTCCCACCCCCCAAGGCTATAGCCCACCCGTTTTTGTGGCCTTTTTCCGCTGGACGAACTTGGCGCCGCGGCCTTCGGGCGGGTATTTTTGGGCGCGGCTGGGCCCGCAGCCTATTTTGGGCGCACGGAGGCGCATCACAAAGTCTCGCGCCATTCCTAGTCCGGCGGACGAAGTTGGCCAGCCCCACCCCCCAAGGCTATTGCCCACCCGTTTTTGTGGCCTTTTTCCGCTGGACGAACTTGGCGCCGCGGCCTTCGGGCGGGTATTTTTGGGCGCGGATGTGCCCGCGGACTATTTTTGGCACACGGAGGCGCATCGCAAAGTCTCGCGCCATTCCGAGTCCGGTGGACGAAGTTGGCCAGCCCCACCCCCCAAGCCTATAGCCCACCTATTTTTGTGTCCTTTTTCCGCTGGACGAACTTGGCGCCGCGGCCTTCGGGCGGGTATTTTTGGGCGCGGCTGTGCCCGCGGCCTATTTTTGGCAGACGGAGGCGGCTCGCAAAGTCTCGCGCCATTCCGAGTCCGGCGGACGAAGTTCGCCAGCCCCACCCCCCATGGCTATAGCCCACCCGTTTTTGTGGCCTTTTTCCGCTGGACGAACTTGGCGCCGCAGCCTTCGGGCGGGTATTTTTGGGCGCGGCTGTGCCTGTGGCCTATTTTTGGCACACGGAGGTGCCTCGCAAAGTCTCCCGCCATTCCGAGTACGGCGGAAGAAGTTGGCCAGCCCCACCCCCCAAGGCTATAGCGCACCTGTTTTTGTGTCCTTTTTCCGTTGGACGAACTTGGCGCCGCGGCCTTCGGGCGGGTATTTTTGGGCGCGGCTGTGCCCGCGGCCTATTTATGGCACACGGAGGTGCCTCGAAAAGTCTCGCGCCATTCCGAGTCCGGCGGACGAAGTTGGCCAGCCCCACCCCCCAAGGCTATAGCCCACCCGTTTTTGTGGCCTTTTTCCGCTGGACGAACTTGGCGCCGCTGCCTTCGGGCGGGTATTTTTGGGCGCGGCTGTGCCCGCGGCCTATTTATGGCACACGGAGGTGCCTCGAAAAGTCTCGCGCCAATCCGAGTCCGGCGGACGAAGTTGGCCAGCCCCACCCCCCAAGGCTATAGCCCACCCGTTTTTGTGGCCTTTTTCCGCTGGACGAACTTGGCGCCGCGGCCTTCGGGCGGGTATTTTTGGGCGCGGCTGTGCCCGCGGCCTATTTTTGGCACACGGAGGTGCCTCGCAATGTCTCGCGCCATTCCGAGTCCGGCGGACGAAGTTGGCCAGCCCCACCCCCCAAGGCTATAGCCCACCCGTTTTTGTGGCCTTTTTCCGCTGGACGAACTTGGCGCCCCGGCCTTCGGGCGGTTATTTATGGGCGCGGCTGTCGCCGGGGCCTATTTTTGGCACACGGAGGCTGCTCGCAAAGTCTCGCACCATTCCGAGTCCGGCGGACGAAGTTGGCCAGCCACACCCCCCAAGGCTATAGCCCACCCGTTTTTGTGGCCTTTTTGCGCTGGACGAACTCGGCGCCCCGGCCTTCGGGCGGTTATTTTTGGGCGCGGCTGTGCCCGAGAACTATTTTTGGCACACGGAGGCCGCTCGCAAAGTCTCGCGCCATTCCGAGTTCGGCGGACGAAGTTGGCCAGCCCCACCCCCCAAGGCTATAGCCCACACGTTTCTGTGTCCTTTTTCCGCTGGACGAACTTGGCGCCCCGGCCTTCGGGCGGTTATTTTTGGACGCGGCTGTGCCCGGGGCCTATTTTTGGCACACGGAGGCCGCTCGCAAAGTCTCGCGCTATTCCGAGTCCGTTGGACGAAGAGGGCCAGCGCCTCCCCCCAAGGCTATAGCCCACCCGTTTTTGTGGCCTTTTTCCGCTGGACGAACTTGGCGCCGCGGCCTTCGTGCGGGTATTTTTGGGCGCGGCTGTGCCCGCACCCTATTTTTGGCACACGGAGGCACCTCGCAAAGTCTCGCGCCATTCCGAGTTTGGCGGACGAAGTCGGCCAGCCCCACCCCCCAAGGCTATAGCCCACCCGTTTTTGTGGCCTTTTTCCGCTGGACGAACTTGGCGCCGCAGCCTTCGGGAGGGTATTTTTGGGCGCGGCTGTGCCCGGGGCCTATTTTTGGCACACGGAGGTGCCTCGCAAAGTCTCGCGCCATTCCGAGTCCGGCGGACGAAGTTGGCCAGCCCCACCCCCCAAGGCTATAGCCCACCCGTTTTTGTGGGCTTTTTCTGCTGGACGAACTTGGCGCCGCGGTCTTCGGGGTGGTATTTTTGGGGGCGGCTGTGCCCGTGGCCTATTTTTGGCACACGGAGGCGCCTCGCAAAGTCTCGCGCCATTCTGAGTCCGGCGGACGAAGTTGGCCAGCCCAACCCCCCAAGGCTATAGCCCACCCGTTTCTGTGGCCTTTTTCCGCTGGACGAACTTGGCGCCGCGGCCTTCGGGCGGGTATTTTTGGGCGCGGCTGTGCCCGCGACCTATTTTTAGCGCACGGAGGTGCCTCGCAAAGTCTCGCGCCATTCCGAGTCCGGCGGACGAAGTTGGCCAGCCCCACCCCCCAAGGCTTTAGCCCACCCGTTTTTGTGGCCTTTTTCCGCTGGACGAACTTGGCGCCGCGGCCTCGGGCGGGTATTTTTGGGCGCGGCTGTGCCCGCGGCCTATTTTTGGCACACAGAGGTGCCTCGCAAAGTCGAGCGCCATTCCGATTTGGGCGGACGAAGTGGGCCAGCCCCACCGCCCAAGGCTATAGCCCACCCGTTGTTGTGGCCTTTTTCCGCTGGACGAAGTTGGCGCCGCGGCCTTCGGGCGGGTATTTTTGGGCGCGGCTGTGCCCGCGGCCTATTTTTGGCACACGGAGCCACCTCGCAATCTCTCGCGCCATTCCGAGTCCGGCTGACGAAGTTGGCCAGCCCCACCCCCCAAGGCTATAGCCCACCTGTTTTTGTGGCCTTTTTCCTATGGACGAACTCGGCACCGCGGCCTTCGGGCGGGTATTTTTGGGCGCGGCTCTGCCCGAGGCCTATTTTTGGCGCACGGAGGCGCATCGCAAAGTCTCGCGCCATTCTGAGTCCGGCGGACGAAGTTGGCCAGCCCCACCCCCCAAGCCTATAGCCCACCTGTTTTTGTGTCCTTTTTCCGCTGGACGAACTTGGCGCCACGGCCTTCGGGCGGGTATTTTTGGGCGCGGCTGTGCCCGCGGCCTATTTTTGGCAGACGGAGGCGGCTCGCAAAGTCTCGCGCCATTCTGAGTCCGGCGGACGAAGTTCGCCAGCCCCACCCCCCATGGCTATAGCCCACCCGTTTTTGTGGCCTTTTTCCGCTGGACGAACTTGGTGCCGCGGCCTTCGGGCGGGTATTTTTGGGCGCGGCTGTGCCTGCGGCCTATTTTTGGCACACGGAGGTGCCTCGCAAAGTCTCCCGCCATTCCGAGTACGGCGGAAGAAGTTGGCCAGCCCCACCCCCCAAGGCTATAGCCCACCCGTTTTTGTGGCCTTTTTCCGCTGGACGAACTTGGCTTCCCGGCCTTCGGGCGGGTATTTTTGGGCGCGGCTGGGCCCGCAGCCTATTTTGGGCGCACGGAGGCGCATCACAAAGTCTCGCGCCATTCCTAGTCCGGCGGACGAAGTTGGCCAGCCCCACCCCCCAAGGCTATAGCCCACCTGTTTTTGTGGCCTTTTTCCGCTGGACGAACTCGGCACCGCGGCCTTCGGGCGGGTATTTTTGGGCGCGGCTCTGCCCGAGGCCTATTTTTGGCGCACGGAGGCGCATCGCAAAGTCTCGCGCCATTCCGAGTCCGGCGGACGAAGTTGGCCAGCCCCACCCCCCAAGCCTATAGCCCACCTGTTTTTGTGGCCTTTTTCCGCTGGACGAACTCGGCACCGCGGCCTTCGGGCGGGTATTTTTGGGCGCGGCTCTGCCCGAGGCCTATTTTTGGCGCACGGAGGCGCATCGCAAAGTCTCGCGCCATTCCGAGTCCGGCGGACGAAGTTGGCCAGCCCCACCCCTCAAGCCTATAGCCCACCTGTTTTTGTGTCCTTTTTCCGCTGGACGAACTTGGCGCCACGGCCTTCGGGCGGGTATTTTTGGGCGCGGCTGTGCCCGCGGCCTATTTTTGGCTGACGGAGGCGGCTCGCAAAGTCTCGCGCCATTCTGAGTCCGGCAGACGAAGTTCGCCAGCCCCACCCCCCAAGGCTACAGCCCACTTGTTTTTGTGTCCTTTCTCCGTTGGACGAACTTGGCCCCGCGGCCTTCGGGCGGGTATTTTTGGGCGCGGCTGTGCCCGCGTCCTATTTTTGGCACACGGAGGCGCATCAAAAGGTCTCGCACCATTCCGAGTCCGGCGGACGAAGTCGGCCAGCCCCACACCCCAAGGCTATAGCCCACCCGTTTTTGTGGCCTTTTTCCGCTGGACGAACTTGGCTTCCCGGCCT
>JAUJEF010000470.1:0-60000 GCA_030444885.1 Citrus sp. QX-2021 | reverse complement strand
AGTCCGGCGGACGAAGTTGGCCAGCCCCTCCCCCCAAGGCTATAGCCCACCCGTTTTTTGGCCATTTTTCCGCTGGACGAACTTGGTGCCCCGGCCTTCGGGCGGTTATTTTTGGGTGCGGCTGTGCCCGCGGCCTATTTTTGGCACGCGGAGGCCGCTCGCAAAGTCTCGCCCCATTCCGAGTCCGGCGGACGAAGTTGGCCAGCCCCTCCCCCCAAGGCTATAGTCCACCCGTTTTTTGGCCATTTTTCCGCTGGACGAACTTGGTGCCCCAGCCTTCGGGCGGTTATTTTTGGGCGCGGCTGTGCCCGCGGCCTATTTTTCGTACGTGGAGGCCGCTCGCAAAGTCTCACCCATTCCGATTCCGGCGGACGAAGTTGGCCAGCCCCTCCCCCCAAGGCTATAGCCCACCCGTTTTTTGGCCATTTTTCCGCTGGACGAACTTGGCGCCCCGGCCTTCGGCGGTTATTTTTGGACGCGGCTGTGCCCGCGGCCTATTTTTGGCACGCGGAGGCTGATCGCAAATTCTCGCCCCATTCCGAGTCCGGCGCACGAAGTTGGCTAGCCCCTCCCCCCAACGCTATAGCCCACCCGTTTTTTGGCCATTTTTCCGCTGGACGAACTTGGCGCCCCGGCCTTCGGGCGGTTATTTTTGGGCGCACTGTGCCCGCGGCCTATTTTTGGCACGCGGAGGCCGCTCGTAAAGTCTAGCGCCATTCGGAGTCCGGCGGACGATGTTGGCCAGCCCCACCCCCCAAGGCTATAGCCCACCCGTTTTTGTGGCCTTTTTCCGCTGGGTGAACTTGGCGCCCCAGCCTTCGGGCGGCTATTTTTGGGCGCGGCTGTGCCCAGGGCCTATTTTTGGTACACGGAGGCCATTCGCAATGTCTCGCGCCATTCGGAGTCCGGCGGACGAAGCTGGCCAGCCCCTCCCCCCAAGGCAATAGCCCACCCGTTTTTGTGGCCTTTTTCCGCTGGATGAACTTGGCGGCCCGGCCTTCGGGCGGTTATTTTTGGGCGCGGGTATGCCCGAGGCCTATTTTTGGCACACGGAGGCCGCTCGTAAAGTCTCGCGCCATTCCGAGCCCGGCGGACGAAGTCGGCCAGCCCCACCCCCCAAGGCTATAGCCCACCCGTTTTTGTGGCCTTTTTCCGCTGGACGAACTTGGCGCCCCGGCCTTCGGGCGGTTATTTTTGGGCGCACTGTGCCCGCGGCCTATTTTTGGCACGCGGAGGCCGCTCGCAAAGTCTCGCACCATTCTGAGCCCGGCGGACGAAGTGGGCCAGCCCCTCCCCCCAAGGCTATAGCCCACCCGTTTTTTGGCCATTTTTCCGCTGGACGAACGTGGCGCCGTGCCTTTCGGGCGGTTATTTTTGGGCGCGGCTGTGCCCGTGGCCTATTTTTGGAACACGGAGGCCGCTCGCAAAGTCTCGCCCCATTCCGAGTCCGGCGGACGAAGTCGGCCGGCCCCTCCCCCCAAGACTATAGCCCACCCGTTTTTTGGCAATTTTTCCGCTGGACGAACTTGGTGCCCCAGCCTTCAGGCGGTTATTTTTTAGCGCGGCTGTGCCCGCAGCCTATTTTTGACACGCGGAGGCCGCTCGCAAAGTCTCGCCCCATTCCGAGTCCGGCGGACGAAGTTGGCCAGCCCCTCCCCCCAAGGCTATAGCCCACCCGTTTTTTGGCCATTTTTCCGCTGGACGAACTTGGCGCCGCGGCCTTCGGGCGGTTATTTTTGGGCGCGACTGTGCCCGCGGCCTATTTTTAGCACGCGGAGGCCGTTCGAAAAGACTCGCCCCATTCCGAGTCCGGCGGACGAAGTTGGCCAGCCCCTCCCCCCAAGGCTATAGCCCACCCGGTTTTTGGCCATATTTCCGCTGGGGGGTTTGGGCGCGCCGACCTTCGGGCAGTTATTTTTGGGCGCGGCTGTGCCCGGGGCCTATTTTTGGCACACGGAGGCCGCTCGTAAAGTCTCGGGCCATTCCGAGTCCGGCGGACGAAGTGGGCCAGCCCCACCCCCCAAGGCTATAGCCCACCCGTTTTTGTGGCCTTTTTCCGCTGGGTGAACTTGGCGCCCCAGCCTTCGGGCGGTTATTTTTGGGCGCGGCTGTGCCCAGGGCCTATTTTTGGTACACGGAGGCCACTCGCAAAGTCTCGCGCCATTCGGAGTCCGGCGGACGAAGCTGGCCAGCCCCTCCCCCCAAGGCAATAGCCCACCCGTTTTTGTGGCCTTTTTCCGCTGGACGAACTTGGCGCCCCGGCCTTCGGGCGGTTATTTTTGGGCGCGGCTGTGCCCGGGGCCTATTTTTGGCACACGGAGGCCGCTCGCTAAGTCTCGCGCCATTCCGAGTCCGGCGGACGAAGCTGGCCAGCCCCACCCCCCGAGGCTATAGCCCACCCGTTTTTGTGGCGTTTTTCCGCTGGACGAACTTGGCGCCCCGTCGTTCGGGCGGTTATTTTTGGTCCCGGCTGTGCCTGGGGCCTATTTTTGGCACACGGAGGCCGCTCGCTAAGTCTCGCGCCATTCCGAGTCCGGCGGACGAAGCTGGCCAGCCCCACCCCCCCAGGCTATAGCCCACCCATTTTTGTGGCGTTTTTCCGCTGGACGAACTTGGCGCCCCGTCCTTCGGGCGGTTATTTTTGGTCCCGGCTGTGCCTGGGGCCTATTTTTGGCACACGGAGGCCGCTCGCAAAGTCTCGCGCCATTCCGAGTCCGGCGGACGAAGTTGGCCAGCCCCACCCCCCAAGGCTATAGCCCACCCATTTTTGTGGCCTTTTTCCGCTGGGCGAACTTGGCGCCCCAGCCTTCGGGCGGTTATTTTTGGGCGCGGCTGTGGACAGGGCCTATTTTTAGCACACGGAGGCCGCTCGCAAAGTCTCGCGCCATTCGGAGTCCGGCGGACGAAGCTGGCCAGCCCCACCCCCCAAGGCTATAGCCCACCCGTTTTTGTGGCCTTTTTCCGCTGGACGAACTTGGCGCCCCGGCATTCGGGCGGTTATTTTTGGGCGCGGCTGTGCCCGGGGCCTATTTTTGGCACACGGAGGCCACTCGCAAAGTCTCACGCCATTCCGAGTCCGGCGGACGAAGTTGGCCAGCCCCACCCCGCAAGGCTATAGCCCACCCGTTTTTGTGGCCTTTTTCCGCTGGACGAACTTGGCGCCCCGGCCTTCGGGCGGTTATTTTTGTGCGCGGCTGTGCACGGGGCCTATTTTTGGCACACGGAGGCCGCTCGCAAAGTCTCGCGCCATTCCGAGTCCGGCGGACGAAGTTGGCCATCCCCACCCCCCAAGGCTATAGCCCACCCGTTTTTGTGGCCTTTTTCCGCTGGACGAACTTGGAGCCCCGGCCTTCGGGCGGTTATTTTTGGGCGCGGCTGTGCCTGGAGCCTATATTTGGCACACGGAGGCCGCTCGCTAAGTCTCGCGCCATTCCGAGTCCGGCGGACGAAGCTGGCCAGCCCCACCCCCCGAGGCTATAGCCCACCCGTTTTTGTGGCGTTTTTCCGCTGGACGAACTTGGCGCCCCGTCCTTCGGGCGGTTATTTTTGGTCCCGGCTGTGCCTGGGGCCTATTTTTGGCACACGGAGGCCGCTCGCAAAGTCTCGCGCCATTCCGAGTCCGGCGGACGAAGTTGGCCAGCCCCACCCCCCAAGGCTATAGCCCACCCATTTTTGTGGCCTTTTTCCGCTGGGCGAACTTGGCGCCCCAGCCTTCGGGCGGTTATTTTTGGGCGCGGCTGTGCACGGGGCCTATTTTTAGCACACGGAGGCCGCTCGCAAAGTCTCGCGCCATTCCGAGTCCGGCGGACGAAGTTGGCCAGCCCCACCCCCCCCGGCTATAGCCCACCCCTTTTTGTGGCCTTTTTCCGCTGGTCGAACTTGGCGCCCCGTCCTTCGGGCGGTTATTTTTGGGCCCTGCTGTGCCTGGGGCCTATTTTTGGCACACGGAGGCCGCTCGCAAAGTCTCGCACCATTCCGAGTCCGGCGGACGGAGGTGGCCAGCCCCACCCCCAAGGCTATAGCCCACCCGCTTTTGTAGCCTTTTTCCGCTGGACGAACATGGCGCCCCAGCCTTCGGGCGGTTATTTTTGGGCGCGGCTGTGGACAGGGCCTATTTTTAGCACACGGAGGCCGCCGCAAAGTCTCGCGCCATTCGGAGTCCGGCGACGAAGCTGGCCAGCCCCACCCCCAAAGCTATTGCCCACCCGTTTTTGTGGCCTTTTTCCGCTGGACGAACTTGGCGCCCGGCATTCGGGCGGTTATTTTTGGCGCGGCTGTGCCCGGGGCCTATTTTTGGCACACGGAAGCCGCTCGTAAAGTCTCACGCCATTCCGAGTCCGGGCGGATTTGGTTGGCCAGCCCCTCCCCCCAAGGCTAAAGCCCACCCGTTTTTTGGCCTTTTTCCGCTGGACGAACTTGGCGCCCCGGCCTTCGGGCGGTTATTTTTGTGCGCGGCTGTGCACCGGGCCTATTTTTGGCACACGGAGGCCGCTCGCAAAGTCTCGCGCCATTCCGAGTCCGGCGGACGAAGTTGGCCATCCCCACCCCCCAAGGCTATAGCCCACCCGTTTTTGTGGCCTTTTTCCGCTGGACGAACTTGGAGCCCCGGCCTTCGGGCGGTTATTTTTGGGCGCGGCTGTGCCTGGAGCCTATATTTGGCACACGGAGGCCGCTCGCTAAGTCTCGCGCCATTCCGAGTCCGGCGGACGAAGCTGGCCAGCCCCACCCCCCGAGGCTATAGCCCACCCGTTTTTGTGGCGTTTTTCCGCTGGACGAACTTGGCGCCCCATCCTTCGGGCGGTTATTTTTGGTCCCGGCTGTGCCTGGGGCCTATTTTTGGCACACGGAGGCCGCTCGCAAAGTCTCGCGCCATTCCGAGTCCGGCGGACGAAGTTGGCCAGCCCCACCCCCCAAGGCTATAGCCCACCCGTTTTTGTAGCCTTTTTCCGCTGGACGAACATGGCGCCCCAGCCTTCGGGCGGTTATTTTTGGGCGCGGCTGTGGACAGGGCCTATTTTTAGCACACGGAGGCCGCTCGCAAAGTCTCGCGCCATTCGGAGTCCGGCGGACGAAGCTGGCCAGCCCCACCCCCCAAGGCTATTGCCCACCCGTTTTTGTGGCCTTTTTCCGCTGGACGAACTTGGCGCCCCGTCCTTCGGGCGGTTATTTTTGGGCCCTGCTGTGCCTGGGGCCTATTTTTGGCACACGGAGGCCGCTCGCAAAGTCTCGCACCATTCCGAGTCCGGCGGACGAAGCTGGCCAGCCCCACCCCCCAAGGCTATAGCCCACCCGTTTTTGTAGCCTTTTTCCGCTGGACGAACATGGCGCCCCAGCCTTCGGGCGGTTATTTTTGGGCGCGGCTGTGGACAGGGCCTATTTTTAGCACACGGAGGCCGCTCGCAAAGTCTCGCGCCATTCGGAGTCCGGCGGACGAAGCTGGCCAGCCCCACCCCCCAAGGCTATTGCCCACCCGTTTTTGTGGCCTTTTTCCGCTGGACGAACTTGGCGCCCCGGCATTCGGGCGGTTATTTTTGGGCGCGGCTGTGCCCGGGGCCTATTTTTGGCACACGGAGGCCACTCGCAAAGTCTCACGCCATTCCGAGTCCGGCGGACGAAGTTGGCCAGCCCCACCCCGCAAGGCTATAGCCCACCCGTTTTTGTGGCCTTTTTCCGCTGGACGAACTTGGAGCCCCGGCCTTCGGGCGGTTATTTTTGGGCGCGGCTGTGCCTGGAGCCTATATTTGGCACACGGAGGCCGCTCGCTAAGTCTCGCGCCATTCCGAGTCCGGCGGACGAAGCTGGCCAGCCCCACCCCCCAAGGCTATAGCCCACCCGTTTTTGTGGCCTTTTTCCGCTGGACGAACATGGCGCCCCGGCCTTCAGGCGGTTATTTTTGGGCGCGGCTGTGGCGGCGGCCTATTTTTGGGACGCGGTGGCCGCTCGCGTCCTTCTGAGTGTGTTACTCTCGCGCCATTCCGAGTCCGGCGGACGAACTTGGCCAGCCCCCCCCCCCCAAGGCTATAGACCACCCATTTTCGTGGCCTTTTTCCGCTGGACGAACTTTGCGCCCCGGCCTTCGGGCGGTTATTTTTGGGCGTGGCTGTGCCCGTGGGCTATTTTTGGTACTTGGAGGCCGCTTGCAAAGTCTCGCCCCATTCCGAGTCCGGGGGACGAAGTTGGCCAGCCCCACCCCCCAAGGCTATAGCCCACCCGTTTTTGTGGCCTTTTTCCGCTGGGCAAACTTGGCGCCCCGGCCTTCGGGCGGTTATTTTTGGGCGCGGCTGTGCCCGGGGCCTATTTTTGGCACACGGATGCCACTCGCAAAGTCTCACGCCATTCCGAGTCCGGCGGACGAAGTGGGCCAGCCCCACCCCCCAAGGCTATAGCCCACCCGTTTTTGTGGCCTTTTTCCGCTGGACGAACTTGGCGCCCCGGCCTTCGGGCGGTTATTTTTGTGCGCGGCTGTGCCCGGGGCCTATTTTTCGCACACGGAGGCCGCTTGCAAAGTCTCGCGCCATTCCGAGTCCGGCGGACGAAGTTGGCCAGCCCCACCCCCCAAGGCTATAGCCCACCCGTTTTTGTGGCCTTTTTCCGCTGGACGAACTTGGAGCCCCGGCCTTCGGGCGGTTATTTTTGTGCGCGGCTGTGCCTGGAGCCTATATTTGGCACACGGAGGCCGCTCGCTAAGTCTCGCGCCATTCCGAGACCGGCGGACGAAGCTGGCCAGCCCCACCCCCCGAGGCTATAGCCCACGCGGTTTTGTGGCGTTTTTCAGCTGGGCGAACGTGGCGCCCCGGCCTTGGGGCGGTTATTTTTAGTCGCGGCTGTGCCTGGGGCCTATATTTGGCACACGGAGGCCGCTCGCTAAGTCTCGCGCCATTCCGAGTCCGGCGGACGAAGCTGGCCAGCCCCACCCCCCGAGGCTATAGCCCACCCATTTTTGTGGCCTTTTTCCGCTGGGCGAACTTGGCGCCCCAGCCTTCGGGCGGTTATTTTTGGGCGCGGCTGTGCACGGGGCCTATTTTTGGCACACGGAGGCCGCTCGCAAAGTCTCGCGCCATTCCGAGTCCGGCGGACGAAGTTGGCCATCCCCACCCCCCAAGGCTATAGCCCACCCGTTTTTGTGGCCTTTTTCCGCTGGAAGAACATGCCCCCCGGCCTTCGGGCGGTTATTTTTTGCGCGGCTGTGCCGGAGCCTATTTTTGGGACACGGAGGCTCGCTCGCTAAGTCTCGCGCAATCCCGAGTCCGGGAACGAAATTGGCCAGCCCCACCCCCGAGGCTATAGCCCACCCATTTTTGTAGCCTTTTTCCGCTGGACGAACTTGGCGCCCCGGCCTTCGAGCGGTTATTTTTGGTCGTGGCTGCGCCACGGCCTATTTTTGGCACACGTGAGGTGCCTCGCAAAGTCTCGCGCCATTCCGAGTCCGGCGGACGAAGTTGGCCAGCCCCACCGCCCAAGGCTATAGCCCACCCATTTTTGTGGCCTTTTTCCGCTGGGCGAACTTGGCGCCCCAGCCTTCGGGCGGTTATTTTTGGGCGCGGCTTTGGACAGGGCCTATTTTTAGCACACGGAGGCCTCTCGCAAAGTCTCGCGCCATTCGGAGTCCGGCGGACGAAGCTGGCCAGCCCCACCCCCCAAGGCTATAGCCCACCCGTTTTTGTGGCCTTTTTCCGCTGGACGAACTTGGCGCCCGGCCTTGGGCGGTTTTTTTTGGGCCAGGCTGTGCCTGGGGCCTTTTTTTGGCAGTCGGAGGCCGTTCGCACAGTCTCGTGCCATTCCGAGTCCGGCGGACGACGCTGGCCAGCCCCACCCCCCAATGCTATAGCCCCCCCGTTTTTGTGGCCTTTTCCGCTGGACGAACTTGGCGCCCGGCCTTCGGGCGGTTATTTTTGGGCCTTGGCCGTGCCCGGGGCCTATTTTTGGCACACGGAGGCCGCTCGCAAAGTCTCGCGCCATTCCGAGTCCGGCGGACGAAGCTGGCCAGCCCCACCCCCCAAGGCTATAGCCAACCCGTTTTTGTGGCGTTTTTCCGCTGGACGAACATGGCGCCCCGGCCTTCGGGCGGTTATTTTTGGGCGCGGCTGTGCCTGGGGCCTATTTTTGGCACACGGAGGCCGCTCGCAAAGTCTCGCGCCATTCCGAGTCCGGCGGACGAAGTGGGCCGGCCCCACCCCCCAATGCTATAGCCCACCCGTTTTTGTGGCCTTTTTCCGCTGGACGAACTTGGCGCCCCGGCCTTCGGGCGGTTATTTTTGGGCCCGGCTGTGCCTGGGGCCTATTTTTGGCACACGGAGGCCGTTCGCAAAGTCTCGCGCCATTCCGAGTCCGGCGGACGAAGCTGGCCAGCCCCACCCCCCAAGGCTATAGCCCACCCGTTTTTGTGGCCTTTTTCCGCTGGATGAACTTGGCGCCCCGGCCTTCGGGCGGGTATTTTTGGGCGCGGCTGTGGTCGCGGCCTATTTTTGGACACGGAGGCTTCTCGCAAACTCTCGCGCCAATCCGAGTCCGGCGGACGAAATTGGCCAGCCCCACCCCCCAAGGCTATAGCCCACCCATTTTTGTAGCCTTTTTCCGCTGGACGAACTTGGCGCCCCGGCCTTCGGGCGGGTATTTTTGGGCGGGGCTGGGCCCCGGGCCTATTTTTGGCACACGTAGGACGCTCGAAAAGTCTCGCGCCATTCCGAGTCCGGCGGACGAAGTTGGCCAGCCCCACCCCCCAAGGATATAGCCCACCCGATTTTGTGACCTTTTTCCGCTGGACGACCTCGGCGCCCCGGCCTTCGGGCGGTAATTTTTCGGCGCGGCTGTGCCCGGGGCCTATTTTTGGCACACGGAGGCCGCTTGCAAAGTCTCGCGCCATTCCGAGTCCGGCGGACGAAGTTGGCCAGCCCCACCCCCCAAGGCTATAGCCCACCCGTTTTTGTGGCCTTTTTCCGCTGGACGAACTTGGCGCCCCGGCCTTTGGGCGGTTATTTTTGGGCGCGGCTGTGCCCGGGGCCTATTTTTGGCACACGGAGGCCGCTCGCAAAGTCTCGCGCCATTCCGAGTCCGGCGGACGAAGTTGGCCAGCCCCACCCCCCAAGGCTATAGCCCACCCGGGTTTGTGGCCTTTTTCCGCTGGACGAACGTGGCGCCCCGGCCGTCGGGCGGTTATTTTTGGGGGCGGCTGTGCCCGTGGCCTATTTTTGGCACACGGAGGCCGCTCGCAAAGTCTCGCGCCATTCCGAGTCCGGCGGACGAAGTTGGCCAGCCCCACCCCCCAAGGCTATAGCCCACCCGTTTTTGTGGCCTTTTTCCGCTGGACGAACATGGCGCCCCGGCCTTCGGGCGGTTATTTTTGGGCAAGGCTGTGCCTGGGGCCTATTTTTGGCACACGGAGGCCGCTTGCAAAGTCTCGCGCCATTCCGTGTCCGGCGGACGAAGTTGGCAAGCCCCACCCCCCAAGGCTATAGCCCACCCGTTTTTGTAGCCTTTTTCCGCTGGACGAACTTGGCGCCCCAGCCTTCAGGTGGTTATTTTTTGGCGTGGCTATGACCGCGGCCTATTTTTGGCACACAGAGGCCCCTCGCAAAGTCTCGCGCCATTCCGAGTCTGGGGGACGAAGTTGGCCAGCGCCACCCCCCAAGGCTATAGCCCACCCGTTTTTGTGGCCTTTTTCCGCTGGACGAACTTGGCACCCCAGCCTTCGGGCGGTTATTTTTGGGCGCGGCTGTGCCCGGGGCCTATTTTTGGCACACGGAGGCCGCTCGCAAAGTCTCGCGCCATTCCGAGTCCGGCGGACGAAGCTGGCCAGCCCCACCCCCCAAGGCTATAGCCCACCCGTTTTTGTGGCCTTTTTCCGCTGGACGAACTTGGAGCCCCGGCCTTCGGGCGGTTATTTTTGGGCGCGGCTGTGCCTGGAGCCTATATTTGGCACACGGAGGCCGCTCGCTAAGTCTCGCGCCATTCCGAGTCCGGCGGACGAAGTTGGCCAGCCCCACCGCCCAAGGCTATAGCCCACCCGTTTTTGTGGCCTTTTTCCGCTGGATGAACTTGGCGCCCCGGCCTTCGGGCGGGTATTTTTGGGCGCGGCTGTGGTCGCGGCCTATTTTTGGGACACGGAGGCTCCTCGGAAACTCTCGCGCCAATCCGAGTCCGGCGGACGAAATTGGCCAGCCCCACCCCCCAAGGCTATAGCCCACCCATTTTTGTAGCCTTTTTCCGCTAGACGAACTTGGCGCCCCGGCCTTCGAGCGGGTATTTTTGGGCGTGGCTGCGCCCACGGCCTATTTTTGGCACACGTAGGTGCCTCGAAAAGTCTCGCGCCATTCCGAGTCCGGCGGACGAAGTAGGCCAGCCCCACCCCCCAAGGCTATATCCCAACCCATTTTTGTGGCCTTTTTCCGCTGGACAAACATGGCGCCCCGGCCTTCGGGCGGTTATTTTTGGGCGCGGCTGTGCCCGGGGCCTATTTTTGGCACACGGAGGCCGCTCGCAAAGTCTCGCGCCATTCCGAGTCCGGCGGACGAAGTGGGCCGGCCCCACCCCCCAATGCTATAGCCCACCCGTTTTTGTGGCCTTTTTCCGCTGGACGAACTTGGCGCCCCGGCCTTCGGGCGGTTATTTTTGGGCGCGGTTGTGCCCGGGGCCTATTTTTGGCAGACGGAGGCCGCTTGCAAAGTCTCGCACCATTCCGAGTCCGGCGGACGAAGTTGGCCAGCCCCACCCCCAAGGCTATAGCGCACCCGTTTTTGTGGCCTTTTTCCGCTGGACGAACTTGGAACCCCGGCCTTTGGGCGGTTATTTTTGGGCGCGGCTGTGCCCGGGGCCTATTCTTGGCACACGGAGGCCGCTCGCAAAGTCTCGCGCCATTCCGAGTCCAGCGGAGGAAGCTGGCTAGCCCCACCCCCCAAGGCTATAGCCCACCCGTTTTTGTGGCCTTTTTCCGCTGGACGAACATGGCGCCCCGGCCTTCGGGCGGTTATTTTTGGGCGCGGCTGTGCCCGGGCCCTATTTTTGGCACACGGAGACCGCTCGCAAAGTCTCGCGCCATTCCGAGTCCGGCGGACGAAGTGGGCCAGCCCCACCCCCCAAGGCTATAGCCCACCCGTTTTTGTGGCCTTTTTCCGCTGGACGAACTTGGCGCCCCAGCCTTCGGGCGGTTATTTTTGGGCCCGGCTGTGCCTGGGGCCTATTTTTGGCACACGGAGGCCGCTCGCTAAGTCTCGCGCCATTCCGAGTCCGGCGGACGAAGTTGGCCAGCCCCACCGCCCAAGGCTATAGCCCACCCGTTTTTGTGGCCTTTTTCCGCTGGATGAACTTGGCGCCCCGGCCTTCGGGCGGGTATTTTTGGGCGCGGCTGTGGTCGCGGCCTATTTTTGGGACACGGAGGCTCCTCGGAAACTCTCGCGCCAATCCGAGTCCGGCGGACGAAATTGGCCAGCCCCACCCCCCAAGGCTATAGCCCACCCATTTTTGTAGCCTTTTTCCGCTGGACGAACTTGGCGCCCCGGCCTTCGAGCGGGTATTTTAGGGCGTGGCTGCGCCCACGGCCTATTTTTGGCACACGTAGGTGCCTCGAAAAGTCTCGCGCCATTCCGAGTCCGGCGGACGAAGTAGGCCAGCCCCACCCCCAAGGCTATATCCCAACCCATTTTTGTGGCCTTTTTCCGCTGGACAAACATGGCGCCCCGGCCTTCGGGCGGTTATTTTTGGGCGCGGCTGTGCCCGGGGCCTATTTTTGGCACACGGAGGCCGCTCGCAAAGTCTCGCGCCATTCCGAGTCCGGCGGACGAAGCTGGCCAGCCCCACCCCCCAAGGCTATAGCCCACCCGTTTTTGTGGCCTTTTTCCGCTGGACGAACTTGGCGCCCCGGCCTTCGGGCGGTTATTTTTGGGCCCGGCTGTGCCTGGGGCCTATTTTTGGCACACGGAGGCCGTTCGCAAAGTCTCGCGCCATTCCGAGTCCGGCGGACGAAGCTGGCCAGCCCCACCCCCCAAGGCTATAGCCCACCCGTTTTTGTGGCCTTTTTCCGCTGGACGAACTTGGCGCCCCGGCCGTCGGGCGGTTATTTTTGGGCGCGGCCGTGCCCGGGGCCTATTTTTGGCACACGGAGGCCGCTCGCAAAGTCTCGCGCCATTCCGAGTCCGGCGGACGAAGCTGGCCAGCCCCACCCCCCAAGGCTATAGCCCACCCGTTTTTGTGGCGTTTTTCCGCTGGACGAACATGGCGCCCCGGCCTTCGGGCGGTTATTTTTGGGCGCGGCTGTGCCTGGGGCCTATTTTTGGCACACGGAGGCCGCTCGCAAAGTCTCGCGCCATTCCGAGTCCGGCGGACGAAGTGGGCCGGCCCCACCCCCCAATGCTATAGCCCACCCGTTTTTGTGGCCTTTTTCCGCTGGACGAACTTGGCGCACCGGCCTTCGGGTGGTTATTTTTGGGCCCGGCTGTGCCTGGGGCCTATTTTTGGCACACGGAGGCCGTTCGCAAAGTCTCGCGCCATTCCGAGTCCGGCGGACGAAGCTGGCCAGCCCCACCCCCCAAGGCTATAGCCCACCCGTTTTTGTGGCCTTTTTCCGCTGGATGAACTTGGCGCCCCGGCCTTCGGGCGGGTATTTTTGGGCGCGGCTGTGGTCGCGGCCTATTTTTGGGACACGGAGGCTTCTCGGAAACTCTCGCGCCAATCCGAGTCCGGCGGACGAAATTGGCCAGCCCCACCCCCCAAGGCTATAGCCCACCCATTTTTGTAGCCTTTTTCCGCTGGACGAACTTGGCGCCCCGGCCTTCGAGCGGGTATTTTTGGGCGTGGCTGCGCCCACGGCCTATTTTTGGCACACGTAGGTGCCTCGAAAAGTCTCGCGCCATTCCGAGTCCGGCGGACGAAGTAGGCCAGCCCCACCCCCCAAGGCTATATCCCAACCCATTTTTGTGGCCTTTTTCCGCTGGACAAACATGGCGCCCCGGCCTTCGGGCGGTTATTTTTGGGCGCGGCTGTGCCCGGGGCCTATTTTTGGCACACGAAGGCCGCTCGCAAAGTCTCGCGCCATTCCGAGTCCGGCGGACGAAGCTGGCCAGCCCCACCCCCCAAGGCTATAGCCCACCCGTTTTTGTGGCCTTTTTCCGCTGGACGAACTTGGCGCCCCGGCCTTCGGGCGGTTATTTTTGGGCCCGGCTGTGCCTGGGGCCTATTTTTGGCACACGGAGGCCATTCGCAAAGTCTCGCGCCATTCCGAGTCCGGCGGACGAAGCTGGCCAGCCCCACCCCCCAAGGCTATAGCCCACCCGTTTTTGTGGCCTTTTTCCGCTGGACGAACTTGGCGCCCCGGCCGTCGGGCGGTTATTTTTGGGCGCGGCCGTGCCCGTGGCCTATTTTTGGCACACGGAGGCCGCTCGCAAAGTCTCGCGCCATTCCGAGTCCGGCGGACGAAGCTGGCCAGCCCCACCCCCCAAGGCTATAGCCCACCCGTTTTTGTGGCGTTTTTCCACTGGACGAACATGGCGCCCCGGCCTTCGGGCGGTTATTTTTGGGCGCGGCTGTGCCTGGGGCCTATTTTTGGCACACGGAGGCCGCTTGCAAAGTCTCGCGCCATTCCGAGTACGGCGGACGAAGTGGGCCGGCCCCACCCCCCAATGCTATAGCCCACCCGTTTTTGTGGCCTTTTTCCGCTGGACGAACTTGGCGCACCGGCCTTCAGGTGGTTATTTTTGGGCGCGGCTGTGCCCGGGGCCTATTTTTGGCAGACGGAGGCCGCTTGCAAAGTCTCGCGCCATTCCGAGTCCGGCGGACGAAGTTGGCCAGCCCCACCCCCCAAGGCTATAGCGCACCCGTTTTTGTGGCCTTTTTCCGCTGGACGAACTTGGAACCCCGGCCTTTGGGCGGTTATTTTTGGGCGCGGCTGTACCCGGGGCCTATTCTTGGCACACGGAGGCCGCTCGCAAAGTCTCGCGCCATTCCGAGTCCGGCGGAGGAAGCTGGCTAGCCCCACCCCCCAAGGCTATAGCCCACCCGTTTTTGTGGCCTTTTTCCGCTGGACGAACTTGGCGCCCCGGTCTTCCGGCGGTTATTTTTGGGCGCGACTGTCCCCGGGGCCTATTTTTGCCACACGGAGGCCGCTCGCAAAGTCTCGCGCCATTCCGAGTCCGGCGGACGAAGTGGGCCAGCCCCACCCTTCCAAGGTCAGTAGCCCACCACGTTTTTGGGCCTTTTTCATTTGCGTATGAACATGGCGCCTAGCCTTCGGTGGTTATTTTTGGGCGCGGCTGTGCCTGTGGCCTATTTTTGGCACACGGAGGCCGCTCGCAAAGTCTCGCGCCATTCTCGAGTCCGGGCGGACGAAGTGGGCAGCCCCACCCCAAGGCTATAGCCCACCCGCTTTTTGTGGCCTTTTTCCGCTGGGCGAACTTGGCGCCCGGCCTTCGGGCGGTTATTTTGGGCCGGCTGTGCCTGGGCCTATTTTTGGCACACGGAGGCCGCTCGCAAAGTCTCGCGCCATTCGAGTCCGGCGGACGGCCCAGCCAGCCCCACCCCAAAGGCTATAGCCCACCGTTTTTGTGGCCTTTTTCCGCTGGACGAACTTGGCGCCCCGGCCTTCGGGCGGTTATTTTTGGGCGCGGCTGTGCCCGGGGCCTATTTTTGGCACACGGAGGCCGCTCGCAAAGTCTCGCGCCATTCCGAGTCCGGCGGACGAAGCTGGCCAGCCCCACCCCCCAAGGCTATAGCCCACCCGTTTTTGTGGCCTTTTTCCGCTGGACGAACATGGCGCCCCGGCCTTCGGGCGGTTATTTTTGGGCGCGGCTGTGCCCGGGGCCTATTTTTGGCACACGGAGGCTGCTCGCAAAGTCTCGCGCCATTCCGAGTCCGGCGGACGAAGTTGGCCAGCCCCACCGCCCAAGGCTATAGCCCACCTGTTTTTGTGGCCTTTTTGCGCTGGATGAACTTGGCGCCCCGGCCTTCGGGCGGTTATTTTTGGGCGCGGCTGTGGTCGCGGCCTATTTTTGGGACACGGAGGCTCCTCGGAAACTCTCGCGCCAATCCGAGTCCGGCGGACGAAATTGGCCAGCCCCACCCCCTAAGGCTATAGCCCACCCATTTTTGTAGCCTTTTTCCGCTGGACGAACTTGGCGCCCCGGCCTTCGAGCGGGTATTTTTGGGCGTGGCTGCGACCACGGCCTATTTTTGGCACACGGAGGCGCCTCGAAAAGTCTCGCGCCATTCCGAGTCCGGCGGACGAAATTGGCCAGCCCCACCCCCCAAGGCTATAGCCCACCCGTTTTTGTGTCCTTTTTCCGCTGGACGAACTTGGCGCACCGGCCTTCGGGTGGTTATTTTTGGGCGCGGCTGTGCCCGGCGCCTATTTTTGGCAGACGGAGGCCGCTTGCAAAGTCTCGCGCCATTCCGAGTCCGGCGGACGAAGTGGGCCAGCCCCACCCCCAAGGTCAGAGCCCACCCGTTTTTGGCCTTTTCATTTGGGCGAACATGGCGCCCCAGCCTTCGGGTGGTTATTTTTGGGCGCGGCTGTGCCCAGGGCCTATTTTTGGCACACGGAGGCCGCTCGCAAAGTCTCGCGCCATTCCGAGTCCGGCGGACGAAGTGGGCGGACCCCACCCCCCAATGCTATAGCCCACCCGTTTTTGTGGCCTTTTTCCGCTGGACGAACTTGGCGCACCGGCCTTCGGGTGGTTATTTTTGGGCGCGGCTGTGCCCGGGGCCTATTTTTTGCAGACGGAGGCCGCTTGCAAAGTCTCGCGCCATTCCGAGTCCGGCGGACGAAGTTGGCCAGCCCCACCCCCAAGGCTATAGCGCACCCGTTTTGTGGCCTTTTTCCGCTGGACGAACTTGGAACCCCGGCCTTTGGGCGGTTATTTTTGGGTGCGGCTGTGCCCAGGGCCTATTCTTGGCACACGGAGGCCGCTCGCAAAGTCTCGCGCCATTCCGAGCCTGGCGGAGGAAGCTGGCTAGCCCCACCCCCCAAGGCTATAGCCCACCCGTTTTTGTGGCCTTTTTCCGCTGGACGAACATGGCGCCCCGGCCTTCGGGCGGTTATTTTTGGGCGCGGCTGTGCCCGGGCCCTATTTTTGGCACACGGAGGCCGCTCGCAAAGTCTCGCGCCATTCCGAGTCTGGCGGACGAAGTTGGCCAGCCCCACTGCCCAAGGCTATAGCCCACCCGTTTTTGTGCCCTTTTTCCGCTGGACGAACTTGGCGCCCCGGCCTTCGGGCGGTTATTTTTGGGCCCGGCTGTGCCTGGGGCCTATTTTTGGCACACGGAGGCCGCTCGCAAAGTCTCGCGCCATTCCGAGTCCGGCAGACGAAGTTGGCCAGCCCCACTGCCCAAGGCTATAGCCCACCCGTTTTTGTGGCCTTTTTCCGCTGGATGAACTTGGCGCCCCAGCCTTCGGGCGGGTATTTTTGGGCGCGGCTGTGGTCGCGGCCTATTTTTGGGACACGGAGGCTCCTCGGAAACTCTCGCGCCAATCCGAGTCCGGCGGACGAAATTGGCCAGCCCCACCCCCCAAGGCTATAGCCCACCCATTTTTGTAGCCTTTTTCCGCTGGACGAACTTGGCGCCCCGGCCTTCGAGCGGGTATTTTTGGGCGTGGCTGCGCCCACGGCCTATTTTTGGCACACGTAGGTTCCTCGAAAAGTCTCGCGCCATTCCGAGTCCGGCGGACGAAGTAGGCCAGCCCCACCCCCCAAGGCTATATCCCAACCCATTTTTGTGGCCTTTTTCCGCTGGACAAACATGGCGCCCCGGCCTTCGGGCGGTTATTTTTGGGCCCGGCTGTGCCAGGGGCCTATTTTTGGCACACGGAGGCCGATCGCAAAGTCTCGCGCCATTCCGAGTCCGGCGGACGAAGCTGGCCAGCCCCACCCCCCAAGGCTATAGCCCACCCGTTTTTGTGGCCTTTTTCCGCTGGACGAACTTGGCGCCCCGGCCTTCGGGCGGTTATTTTTGGGCCCGGCTGTGCCTGGGGCCTATCTTTGGCACACGGAGGCCGTTCGCAAAGTCTCGCGCCATTCCGAGTCCGGCGGACGAAGCTGGCCAGCCCCACCCCCCAAGGCTATAGCCCACCCGTTTTTGTGGCCTTTTTCCGCTGGACGAACTTGGCGCCCCGGCCGTCGGGCGGTTATTTTTGGGCGCGGCCGTGCCCGGGGCCTATTTTTGGCACACGGAGGCCGTTCGCAATGTCTCGCGTCATTCCGAGTCCGGCGGACGAAGCTGGCCAGCCCCACCCCCCAAGGCTATAGCCCACCCGTTTTTGTGGCGTTTTTCCGCTGGACGAACATGGCGCCCCGGCCTTCGGGCGGTTATTTTTGGGCGCGGCTGTGCCTGGGGCCTATTTTTGGCACACGGAGGCCGCTCGCAAAGTCTCGCGCCATTCCGAGTCCGGCGGACGAAGTGGGCCGGCCCCACCCCCCAATGCTATAGCCCACCCGTTTTTGTGGCCTTTTTCCGCTGGACGAACTTGGCGCACCGGCCTTCGGGTGGTTATTTTTGGGCGCGGCTGTGCCCGGGGCCTATTTTTGGCAGACGGAGGCCGCTTACAAAGTCTCGCGCCATTCCGAGTCCGGCGGACGAAGTTGGCCAGCCCCACCCCCCAAGGCTATAGCGCACCCGTTTTTGTGGCCTTTTTCCGCTGGACGAACTTGGAACCCCGGCCTTTGGGCGGTTATTTTTGGGCGCGGCTGTGCCCGGGGCCTATTCTTGGCACACGGAGGCCGCTCGCAAAGTCTCGCGCCATTCCGAGTCCGGCGGAGGAAGCTGGCTAGCCCCACCCCCCAAGGCTATAGCCCACCCGTTTTTGTGGCCTTTTTCCGCTGGACGAACTTGGCGCCCCGGTCTTCCGGCGGTTATTTTTGGGCGCGGCTGTCCCCGGGGCCTATTTTTGCCACACGGAGGCCGCTCGCAAAGTCTCGCGCCATTCCGAGTCCGGCGGACGAAGTGGGCCAGCCCCACCCCCCAAGGCTGTAGCCCACCCGTTTTTGTGGCCTTTTTCCGCTGGGCGAACATGGCGCCCCAGCCTTCGGGTGGTTATTTTTGGGTGCGGCTGTGCCCAGGGCCTATTTTTGGCACACGGAGGCCGCTCGCAAAGTCTCGCGCCATTCCGAGTCCGGCGGACGAAGTGGGCCGGCCCCACCCCCCAAGGCTATAGCCCACCCATTTTTGTGGCCTTTTTCCGCTGGACGAACTTGGCGCCCCGGCCTTCGGGCGGTTATTTTTGGGCCCGGCTGTGCCTGGGGACTATTTTTGGCAGACGGAGGCCGCTCGCAAAGTCTCGCGCCATTCGGAGTCCGGCGGACGAAGCTGGCCAGTCCCACCCCCCAAGGCTATAGCCCACCCGTTTTTGTGGCCTTTTTCCGCTGGACGAACTTGGCGCCCCGGCCTTCGGGCAGTTATTTTTGGGCGCGGCTGTGCCCGGGCCCTATTTTTGGCACACGGAGGCCGCTCGCAAAGCCTCGCGCCATTCCGAGTCCGGCGGACGAAGCTGGCCAGCCCCACCCCCCAAGGCTATAGCCCACCCGTTTTTGTGGCCTTTTTCCGCTGGACGAACTTGGCGCCCCGGCCTTCGGGCGGTTATTTTTGGGTCCGGCTGTGCCTGGGTCCTATTTTTGGCACACGGAGGCTGCTCGCAAAGTCTCGCGCCATTCCGAGTCCGGCGGACGAAGTGGGCCAGCCCCACCGCCCAAGGCTATAGCCCACCCGTTTTTGTGGCCTTTTTCCGCTGGATGACCTTGGCGCCCCGGCCTTCGGGCGGTTATTTTTGGGCGCGGCTGTGGTCGCGGCCTATTTTTGGGACACGGAGGCTCCTCGGAAACTCTCGCGCCAATCCGAGTCCGGCGGACGAAATTGGCCAGCCCCACCCCCCAAAGCTATAGCCCACCCATTTTTGTAGCCTTTTTCCGCTGGACGAACTTGGCGCCCCGGCCTTCGAGCGGGTATTTTTGGGCGTGGCTGCGCCCACGGCCTATTTTTGGCACACGTAGGTTCCTCGAAAAGTCTCGCGCCATTCCGAGTCCGGCGGACGAAGTAGGCCAGCCCCACCCCCCAAGGCTATATCCCAACCCATTTTTGTGGCCTTTTTCCGCTGGACAAACATGGCGCCCCGGCCTTCGGGCGGTTATTTTTGGGCGCGGCTGTGCCCGGGCCCTATTTTTGGCACACGGAGGCCGCTCGCAAAGTCTCGCGCCATTCCGAGTCCGGCGGACGAAGCTGGCCAGCCCCACCCCCCAAGGCTATAGCCCACCCGTTTTTGTGGCCTTTTTCCGCTGGACGAACTTGGCGCCCCGGCCTTCGGGCGGTTATTTTTGGGCCCGGCTGTGCCTGGGGCCTATCTTTGGCACACGGAGGCCGTTCGCAAAGTCTCGCGCCATTCCGAGTCCGGCGGACGGCTGGCCAGCCCCACCCCCAAGGCTATAGCCCACCCGTTTTGTGGCCTTTTTCCGCTGGACGAACTTGGCGCCCGGCCGTCGGGCGGTTATTTTTAGGCGCGGCGTGCCGGGGCCTATTTTTGGCACACGGAGGCCGTTCGCATTGTCTCGCGCCATTCCGAGTCCGGCGGACGAAGCTGGCCAGCCCCACCCCCCAAGGCTATAGCCCACCCGTTTTTGTGGCGTTTTTCCGCTGGACGAACATGGCGCCCCGGCCTTCGGGCGGTTATTTTTGGGCGCGGCTGTGCCTGGGGCCTATTTTTGGCACACGGAGGCCGCTCGCAAAGTCTCGCGCCATTCCGAGTCCGGCGGACGAAGTGGGCCGGCCCCACCCCCCAATGCTATAGCCCACCCGTTTTTGTGGCCTTTTTCCGCTGGACGAACTTGGCGCACCGGCCTTCGGGTGGTTATTTTTGGGCGCGGCTGTGCCCGGGGCCTATTTTTGGCAGACGGAGGCCGCTTACAAAGTCTCGCGCCATTCCGAGTCCGGCGGACGAAGTTGGCCAGCCCCACCCCCCAAGGCTATAGCGCACCCGTTTTTGTGGCCTTTTTCCGCTGGACGAACTTGGAACCCCGGCCTTTGGGCGGTTATTTTTGGGCGCGGCTGTGCCCGGGGCCTATTCTTGGCACACGGAGGCCGCTCGCAAAGTCTCGCGCCATTCCGAGTCCGGCGGAGGAAGCTGGCTAGCCCCACCCCCCAAGGCTATAGCCCACCCGTTTTTGTGGCCTTTTTCCGCTGGACGAACTTGGCGCCCCGGTCTTCCGGCGGTTATTTTTGGGCGCGGCTGTCCCCGGGGCCTATTTTTGCCACACGGAGGCCGCTCGCAAAGTCTCGCGCCATTCCGAGTCCGGCGGACGAAGTGGGCCAGCCCCACCCCCCAAGGCTGTAGCCCACCCGTTTTTGTGGCCTTTTTCCGCTGGGCGAACATGGCGCCCCAGCCTTCGGGTGGTTATTTTTGGGCGCGGCTGTGCCCAGGGCCTATTTTTGGCACACGGAGGCCGCTCGCAAAGTCTCGCGCCATTCCGAGTCCGGCGGACGAAGTGGGCCGGCCCCACCCCCCAAGGCTATAGCCCACCCGTTTTTGTGGCCTTTTTCCGCTGGACGAACTTGGCGCCCCGGCCTTCGGGCGGTTATTTTTGGGCCCGGCTGTGCCTGGGGCCTATTTTTGGCACACGGAGGCCGCTCGCAAAGTCTCGCGCCATTCGGAGTCCGGCGGACGAAGCTGGCCAGTCCCACCCCCCAAGGCTATAGCCCACCCGTTTTTGTGGCCTTTTTCCGCTGGACGAACTTGGCGCCCCGGCCTTCGGGCAGTTATTTTTGGGCGCGGCTGAGCCCGGGCCCTATTTTTGGCACACGGAGGCCGCTCGCAAAGTCTCGCGCCATTCCGAGTCCGGCGGACGAAGCTGGCCAGCCCCACCCCCCAAGGCTATAGCCCACCCGTTTTTGTGGCCTTTTTCCGCTGGACGAACTTGGCGCCCCGGCCTTCGGGCGGTTATTTTTGGGTCCGGCTGTGCCTGGGTCCTATTTTTGGCACACGGAGGCTGCTCGCAAAGTCTCGCGCCATTCCGAGTCCGGCGGACGAAGTGGGCCAGCCCCACCGCCCAAGGCTATAGCCCACCCGTTTTTGTGGCCTTTTTCCGCTGGATGACCTTGGCGCCCCGGCCTTCGGGCGGTTATTTTTGGGCGCGGCTGTGGTCGCGGCCTATTTTTGGGACACGGAGGCTCCTCGGAAACTCTCGCGCCAATCCGAGTCCGGCGGACGAAATTGGCCAGCCCCACCCCCCAAAGCTATAGCCCACCCATTTTTGTAGCCTTTTTCCGCTGGACGAACTTGGCGCCCCGGCCTTCGAGCGGGTATTTTTGGGCGTGGCTGCGACCACGGCCTATTTTTGGCACACGGAGGCGCCTCGAAAAGTCTCGCGCCATTCCGAGTCCGGCGGACGAAATTGGCCAGCCCCACCCCCCAAGGCTATAGCGCACCCGTTTTTGTGGCCTTTTTCCGCTGGACGAACTTGGCGCCCCGGCCTTCGGGCGGTTATTTTTGGGCCCGGCTGTGCCTGGGGCCTATTTTTGGCACACGGAGGCTGCTCGCAAAGTCTCGCGCCATTCCGAGTCCGGCGGACGAAGTTGGCCAGCCCCACCGCCCAAGGCTATAGCCCACCCGTTTTTGTGGCCTTTTTCCGCTGGATGACCTTGGCGCCCCGGCCTTCGGGCGGTTATTTTTGGGCGCGGCTGTGGTCGCGGCCTATTTTTGGGACACGGAGGCTCCTCGGAAACTCTCGCGCCAATCCGAGTCCGGCGGACGAAATTGGCCAGCCCCACCCCCCAAAGCTATAGCCCACCCATTTTTGTAGCCTTTTTCCGCTGGACGAACTTGGCGCCCCGGCCTTCGAGCGGGTATTTTTGGGCGTGGCTGCGACCACGGCCTATTTTTGGCACACGGAGGCGCCTCGAAAAGTCTCGCGCCATTCCGAGTCCGGCGGACGAAATTGGCCAGCCCCACCCCCCAAGGCTATAGCCCACCCGTTTTTGTGGCCTTTTTCCGCTGGACGAACTTGGCGCACCGGCCTTCGGGTGGTTATTTTTGGGCGCGGCTGTGCCCGGGGCCTATTTTTGGCAGACGGAGGCCGCTTGCAAAGTCTCGCGCCATTCCGAGTCCGGCGGACGAAGTTGGCCAGCCCCACCCCCCAAGGCTATAGCGCACCCGTTTTTGTGGCCTTTTTCCGCTGGACGAACTTGGAGCCCCGGCCTTCGGGCGGTTATTTTTGGGCGCGGCTGTGACCAGGGCCTATTTTTGGCACACGGAGGCCGTTCGCAAAGTCTCGCGCCATTCCGAGTCCGGCGGAGGAAGCTGGCTAGCCCCACCCCCCAAGGCTATAGCCCACCCGTTTTTGTGGCCTTTTTCCGCTGGACGAACTTGGCGCCCCGGTCTTCCGGCGGTTATTTTTGGGCGCGGCTGTCCCCGGGGCCTATTTTTGGCACACGGAGGCCGCTCGCAAAGTCTCGCGCCATTCCGAGTCCGGCGGACGAAGTGGGCCAGCCCCACCCCCCAAGGCTATAGCCCACCCGTTTTTGTGGCCTTTTTCCGCTGGGCGAACATGGCGCCCCAGCCTTCGGATGGTTATTTTTGTGCGCGGCTGTGCCCAGGGCCTATTTTTGGCACACGGAGGCCGCTCGCAAAGTCTCGCGCCATTCCGAGTCCGGCGGACGAAGTGGGCCGGCCCCACCCCCCAAGGCTATAGCCCACCCGTTTTAGTGGCCTTTTTCCGCTGGACGAACTTGGCGCCCCGGCCTTCGGGTTGTTATTTTTGGGCGCGGCTGTGCCCACGGCCTATTTTTGAAAGACGGAGGCCGCTCGCAAAGTCTCGCGCCATTCCGAGTCCGGCGGACGAAGCTGGCCAGCCCCACCCCCCAAGGCTATAGCCCACCCGTTTTTGTGGCATTTTTCCGATGGACGAACTTGGCGCCCCGGCCTTCGGGACGGTATTTTTGGGCACGACTGTGCCGGCGGCCTATTTTTAGCACACGGAGGTGCCTCGTAAAGTCACGCGCCATTCCGAGTCCGGCGGACGAAGTTGGCGAGCCCCACCCCCCAAGGCTATAGCACACCCGTTTTTGTGGGCTTTTTCCGCTGGACGAACTTTGCGCCCTGGCCTTCTGGCGGGTATTTTTGGGCGCGGCTGTGTCCACGGCCTATTTTCGGCACATGGAGGCGCCTCGCAAAGTCTCGCGCCATTCCGAGTCCGGCGGACGAAGTCGGCCAGCCCCACCCCCTAAGGCTATAGCCCACCCGTTTTTGTGGCCTTTTTCCGCTGGACGAACTTGGCGTCCCGGCCTTCGGGCGGGTTTTTTTGGGCGTGCCTGTGTCCGCGGCCTATTTTTGGCACACGGAGGCCCCTCATAAAGTCTCGCACCATTCCGAGTCCGGCGGACGAAGTTGGCCAGCCCCACCCCCCAAGGCTATAGCCTACTAGTTTTTGTGGCCTTTTTCCGCTGGACGAACTTGGCGCCCCGGCCTTCGGGTGGTTATTTTTGGATGCAGCTGTGCCCGCGTCCTGTTTTTGGCCCACGGACGCCCCTCGCAAAGTCTCGCGCAATTCCGAGTCCGGCGGACGAAGTTGGCCAGCCCCACCTCCCAAGGCTATAGCCCACCCGTTTTTATGGCCTTTTTCCGCTGGAAGAACTTGGCGCCCCGGCCTTCGGGCGGTTATTTTTGGGTGCGGCTGTGCCCGCGGCCTATTTTTGGCACACAGAGGGCCATTTCAAAGTCTTGCGCCATTCCAAGCCCGGCGAACGAAGTTGACCAGCCCCACCCGCCAAGGCTATAGCCCACCCGTTTTTGTGGCCTTTTTCCGCTGGACGAACTTGGCGCCCCGGCCTTCGGGCGGTTATTTTTGGGTGCGGCTGTGCCCGCGTCCTATTTTTGGTACGCAGAGGGCCATTTCAAAGTCTCACGCCATTCCAAGCCCGGCGGATGAAGTTGACCAGCCCCACCCGCCAAGGCTATAGCCCACCCGTTTTTGTGGCCTATTTTCCCCTGGACGAACTTGGCGCCCCGGCCTTCGGGCTGTTATTTTTGGGCGTGGCTGTGCCCGCGGCCTATTTTTGGCACACAGAGGGCCATTTCAAAGTCTCGCGCCATTCCAAGTCCGGCGGACGAAGTGGACTAGCCCCACCCGCCAGCCCACCCGTTTTTGTTGCCATTTTTCCGCTGGACGAACTTGGCGTCCCGGTCTTCGGGCGGTTATTTTTGGGCGCGGCTGTGTCCGCGGCCTATTTTTGGCACACGGAGGACCCCGCAAAGTCTCGCGCCATTCCGAGTCCGGCGGACGAAGTTGGCCAGCCCCACCCCCCAAAGCTATAGCCCACCCGTTTTTGTGGCCTTTTTCCGCTGGACGAACTTGGCGCCCCGGCCTTCGGGCGGTTATCTTTGGGCGCGGCTGTGCCGGAAGCCTATTTTTGGCACACGGAGGCCCCTCGCAAAGTCTCACACCATTCCGAGTCCGGCGGACGAAGTTTGCCAGCCCCACCTTCCAAGGCTATAGCCCACCCGTTTTTGTGGCCTTTTTCCGCTGGACGAACTTGGCGCCCCGGCCTTCGGGTGGTTATTTTTGGGCGCGGCTGAGCTCGTGGACTATTTTTGGCTCACGGAGGCCCCTCGCAAAGTTTCGCGCCATTCCGAGTCCGGCGGCCGAAGTTGGCCAGCCCCACCCCCCAAGGCTATAGCCCACCCGTTTTTGTGGCCTTTTTCCGCTGGAAGAACTTGGCGCCCCGGCCTTCGGGCGGTTATTTTTGGGTGCGGCTGTGCCCGCGGCTTATTTTTGGCACACGGAGGCGCCTTGCAAAGTCTCGCGCCATTCCAAGTCCGGCGGAAGAAGTTGGCCAGCCCCACCCCCCAAGGCTATAGCCCACCCGTTTTTGTGGCCTTTTTCCGCTGGACGAACTTGGCGCCCCGGCCTTCGGGCGGGTATTTTTGGGCGCGGCCGTGCCCGCGGCCTATTTTTCGGACACGGAGGCGCCTCGTAAAGTCTCGCGCCATTCCGAGTCCGGCGGTCGAAGTTGGCCAGCCCCACCCCCCAAGGCTATAGCCCACCCGTTTTTGTGGCCTTTTTCCGCTGGACGAACTTGGTGCCCCGGCCTTCGGGCGGGTATTTTTGGGCGCGGCTGTGCCCGCGGCCTATTTTTCGGACATGGAGGTGCCTCGCAAAGTCTCGCGCCATTCCGAGTCCGGCGGACGAAGTTGGCCAGCCCCACCCCCCAAGGCTATAGCCCACCCGTTTTTGTGGCATTTTTCCGATGGACGAACTTGGCGCCCCGGCCTTCGGGGGGGTATTTTTGGGCACGGCTGTGCCGGCGGCCTATTTTTAGCACACGGAGGCGCCTCGTAAAGTCACGCGCCATTCCGAGTCCGGCGGTCGAAATTGGCCAGCCCCACCCCCCAAGGCTATAGCCCACCCATTTTTGTAGCCTTTTTCCGCTGGACGAACTTGGCGCCCCGGCCTTCGAGCGGGTATTTTTGGGCGTGGCTGTGCCCACGGCCTATTTTTGGCACACGGAGGCGCCTCGAAAAGTCTCGCGCCATTCCGAGGCCGGCGGACGAAGTAGGCCAGCCCCACCCCCCAAGGCTATATCCCAACCCATTTTTGTGGCCTTTTTCCGCTGGACGAACATGGCGCCCCGGCCTTCGGGCGGTTATTTTTGGGCGCGGCTGTGCCCGGGGCCTATTTTTGGCACACGGAGGCCGCTCGCAAAGTCTCGCGCCATTCAGAGTCCGGCGGACGAAGTGGGCCGGCCGCACCCCCCAAGGCTATAGCCCACCCGTTTTTGTGGCCTTTTTCCGCTGGACGAACTTGGCGCACCGGCCTTCGGGTGGTTATTTTTGGGCGCGGCTGTGCCCAGGGACTATTTTTGGCACACGGAGGCCGCTCGCAAAGTCTCGCGCCATTCCGAGTCCGGCGGAGGAAGCTGGCTAGCCCCACCCCCCAAGGCTATAGCCCACCCGTTTTTGTGGCCTTTTTCCGCTGGACGAACTTGGCGCCCCGGTCTTCCGGCGGTTATTTTTGGGCGCGGCTGTCCCCGGGGCCTATTTTTGGCACACGGAGGCCGCTCGCAAAGTCTCGCGCCATTCCGAGTCCGGCGGACGAAGTGGGCCAGCCCCACCCCCCAAGGCTATAGCCCACCCATTTTTGTGGCCTTTTTCCGCTGGGCGACAATGGCGCCCCAGCCTTCGGGTGGTTATTTTTGGGCGCGGCTGTACCCAGGGCCTATTTTTGGCACACGGAGGCCGCTCGCAAAGTCTCGCGCCATTCCGAGTCCGGCGGACGAAGTGGGCCGGCCCCACCCCCCGAGGCTATAGCCCACCCGTTTTAGTGGCCTTTGTCCGCTGGACGAACTTGGCGCCCCGGCCTTCGGGCGGTTATTTTTGGGCGCGGCTGTGCCCACGGCCTATTTTTGAACGACGGAGGCCGCTCGCAAAGTCTCGCGCCATTTCGAGTCCGGCGGACTAAGCTGGCCAGCCCCACCCCCCAAGGCTATAGCCCACCCGTTTTTGTGGCATTTTTCCGATGGACGAACTTGGCGCCCCGGCCTTCGGGACGGTATTTTTGGGCACGACTGTGCCGGCGGCCTATTTTTGGCACACGGAGGCCGCTCGCAAAGTCTCGCGCCATTCCGAGTCCGGCGGAGGAAGCTGGCTAGCCCCACCCCCTAAGGCTATAGCCCACCCGTTTTTGTGGCCTTTTTCCGCTGGACGAACTTTGCGCCCTGGCCTTCTGGCGGGTATTTTTGGGCGCGGCTGTGCCCACGGCCTATTTTCGGCACATGGAGGCGCCTCGCAAAGTCTCGCGCCATTCCGAGTCCGGCGGATGAAGTCGGCCAGCCCCACCCCCTAAGGCTATAGCCCACCCGTTTTTGTTGCCTTTTTCCGCTGGACGAACATGGCGTCCCGGCCTTCGGGCGGGTTTTTTTGGGCGTGCCTGTGTCCGCGGCCTATTTTTGGCACACGGAGGCCCCTCATAAAGTCTCGCACCATTCCGAGTCCGGCGGACGAAGTTGGCCAGCCCCACCCCCCAAGGCTATAGCCTACTAGTTTTTGTGGCCTTTTTCCGCTGGACGAACTTGGCGCCCCGGCCTTCGGGTGGTTATTTTTGGATGCGGCTGTGCCCGCGGCCTATTTTTGGCCCACGGACGCCCCTCGCAAAGTTTCGCGCAATTCCGAGTCCGGCGGACGAAGTTGGCCAGCCCCACCTCCCAAGGCTATAGCCCACCCGTTTTTGTGGCCTTTTTCCGCTGGAAGAACTTGGCGCCCCGGCCTTCGGGCGGTTATTTTTGGGTGCGGCTGTGCCCGCGGCCTATTTTTGGCACACAGAGGGCCATTTCAAAGTCTTGCGCCATTCCAAGCCCGGCGAACGAAGTTGACCAGCCCCACCCGCCAAGGCTATAGCCCACCCGTTTTTGTGGCCTTTTTTCCGCTGGACGAACTTGGCGCCCCGGCCTTCGGGCGGTTATTTTTGGGTGCGGCTGTGCCCGCGTCCTATTTTTGGCATGCAGAGGGCCATTTCAAAGTCTCGCGCCATTCCAAGCCCGGCGGACGAAGTTGACCAGCCCCACCCGCCAAGGCTATAGCCCACCCGTTTTTGTGGCCTATTTTCCACGGGACGAACTTGGCGCCCCGGCCTTCGGGCTGTTATTTTTGGGCGTGGCTGTGCCCGCGGCCTATTTTTGGCACACAGAGGGCCAGTTCAAAGTCTCGCGCCATTCCAAGTCCGGCGGACGAAGTGGACCAGCCCCACCCGCCAGCCCACCCGTTTTTGTTGCCATTTTTCCGCTGGACGAACTTGGCGCCCCGGTCTTCGGGCGGTTATTTTTGGGCGCGGCTGTGTCCGCGGCCAATTTTTGGCACACGGAGGACCCCGCAAAGTCTCGCGCCATTCCGAGTCCGGCGGACGAAGTTTGCCAGCCCCACCTTCCAAGGCTATAGCCCACCCGTTTTTGTGGCCTTTTTCCGCTGGACGAACTTGGCGCCCCGACCTTCGGGTGGTTATTTTTGGGCGCGGCTGAGCTCGTGGACTATTTTTGGCACACGGAGGCCCCTCGCAAAGTTTCGCGCCATTCCGAGTCCGGCGGCCGAAGTTGGCCAGCCCCACCCCCCAAGGCTATAGCCCACCCGTTTTTGTGGCCTTTTTCCGCTGTACTAACTTGGCGCCCCGGTCTTCGGGTGGTTATTTTTGGGCGCGGCTGTGCCGGTAGACTATTTTTGGCACACGGAGGCCACTCGCAAAGTCTCGCACCATTCTGAATCCGGCGGACGAAGTTTGCCAGCCCCACCTTCCAAGGCTATAGCCCACCCGTTTTTGTGGCCTTTTTCCGCTGGACGAACTTGGCGCCCCGGCCTTCGGGCGGTTATTTTTGGGCGCGGCTGTGCCCGCGGCCTATTTTTGGCCGAGGGAGGCCCCTCACAAAGTCTCGCGCCATTCCGAGTCCAGCGGACGAAGTTGGCCAGCCCCACCCCCCAAGGCTATAGCCCACCCGTTTTTGTGGCATTTTTCGGATGGATGAACTTGGCGCCCCGGCCTTCGGGCGGGTATTTTTGGGCACGGCTGTGCCGGCGGCCTATTTTTAGCACACGGAGGCCCCTCGTAAAGTCGCGCGCCATTCCGAGTCCGGCGGACGAAGTTTGCCAGCCCCACCTTCCAAGGCTATAGCCCACCCGTTTTTGTGGCATTTTTCCGATGGACAAACTTGGCGCCCCGGCCTTCGGGCGGGTATTTTTGGGCACGGCTGTGCCGGCGGCCTATTTTTAGCACACGGAGGCGCCTCGTAAAGTCACGCGCCATTCCGAGTCCGGCGGACAAAGTTGGCGAGCCCCACCCCCCAAGGCTATAGCACACCCGTTTTTGTGGGCTTTTTCCGCTGGACGAACTTTGCGCCCTGGCCTTCTGGCGGGTATTTTTGGGCGCGGCTGTGCCCACGGCCTATTTTCGGCACACAGAGGGCCATTTCAAAGTCTTTCGCCATTCCAAGCCCGGCGGACGAAGTTGACCAGCCCCACCCGCCAAGGCTATAGCCCACCCGTTTTTGTGGCCTTTTTTCCGCTGGACGAACTTGGCGCCCCGGCCTTCGGGCGGTTATTTTTGGGTGCGGCTGTGCCCGCGTCCTATTTTTGGCATACAGAGGGCCATTTCAAAGTCTCGCGCCATTCCAAGCCCGGCGGACGAAGTTGACCAGCCCCACCCGCCAAGGCTATAGCCCACCCGTTTTTGTGGCCTATTTTCCACTGGACGAACTTGGCGCCCCGGCCTTCGGGCTGTTATTTTTGGGCGTGGCTGTGCCCGCGGCCTATTTTTGGCACACAGAGGGCCATTTCAAAGTCTCGCGCCATTCCAAGTCCGGCGGACGAAGTGGACCAGCCCCACCCGCCAGCCCACCCGTTTTTGTTGCCTTTTTTCCGCTGGACGAACTTGGCGCCCCGGTCTTCGGGCGGTTATTTTTGGGCACGGCTGTGTCCGCGGCCTATTTTTGGCACACGGAGGACCCTCGCAAAGTCTCGCGCCATTCCGAGTCCGGCGGACGAAGTTGGCCAGCCCCACCCCCCAAAGCTATAGCCCACCCGTTTTTGTGGCCTTTTTCCGCTGGACGAACTTGGCGCCCCGGCCTTCGGGCGGTTATCTTTGGGCGCGGCTGTGCCGGCAGCCTATTTTTGGCACACGGAGGCCCCTCGCAAAGTCTCGCACCATTCCGAGTCCGGCGGACGAAGTTTGCCAGCCCCACCTTCCAAGGCTATAGCCCACCCGTTTTTGTGGCCTTTTTCCGCTGGACGAACTTGGCGCCCCGGCCTTCGGGTGGTTATTTTTGGGTGCGGCTGAGCTCGTGGACTATTTTTGGCTCACGGGGGCCCCTCGCAAAGTTTCGCGCCATTCCGAGTCCGGCGGCCGAAGTTGGCCAGCCCCACCCCCCAAGGCTATAGCCCACCCGTTTTTGTGGCCTTTTTCTGCTGGACTAACTTGGCGCCCCGGTCTTCGGGCGGTTATTTTTGGGTGCGGCTGTGCCGGTAGCCTATTTTTGGCACACGGAGGCCCCTCGCAAAGTCTCGCACCATTCCGAGTCCGGCGGACGAAGTTTGCCAGCCCCACCTTCCAAGGCTATAGCCCACCCGTTTTTGTGGCCTTTTTCTGCTGGACGAACTTGGCGCCCCGGCCTTCGGGCGGTTATTTTTGGGCGCGGCTGTGCCCGCGGCCTATTTTTGGCCGAGGGAGGCCACTCACAAAGTCTCGCGCCATTCCGAGTCCAGCGGACGAAGTTGGCCAGCCCCACCCCCCAAGGCTATAGCCCACCCGTTTTTGTGGCATTTTTCCGATGGACGACCTTGGCGCCCCGGCCTTCGGGCGGGTATATTTGGGCACGGCTGTGCCGGCGGCCTATTTTTAGCACACGGAGGCGCCTCGTAAAGTCGCGCGCCATTCCGAGTCCGGCGGACGAAGTTGGCCAGCCCCACCCCCCAAGGCTATAGCCCACCCGTTTTTGTGGGCTTTTTCCACTGGACGAACTTTGCGCCCTGGCCTTCTGGCGGGTATTTTTGGGCGCGGCTGTGCCCACGGCCTATTTTCGGCACATGGAGGAGCCTCGCAAAGTCTCGCGCCATTCCGAGTCCGGCGGACGAAGTTGGCCAGCCCCACCCCCCAAGGCTATAGCCCACCCGTTTTTGTGGCCTTTTTCCGCTAGACGAACTTGACGCCCCGGCCTTCTGGCGGGTATTTTTGGGCGCGGCTGGGCCCACGGCCTATGTTTGGCAGACTGAGGCGCCTCGCAAAGTCTCACGCCATTCCGAGTCCGGCGGACGAAGTCGGCCAGCCCCACCCCCGAAGGCTATAGCCCACCCGTTTTTGGGGCCTTTTTCCGCTGGATGAACTTGGCGTCCCGGCCTTCGGGCGGGTTTTTTTGGGCGCGGCTGTGCCCGCAGCCTATTTTTAGCACACGGAGGTGCCTCGCTAAGTCTCGCGCCATCCCGAGTCCGGCGGACGAAGTTGGCCAGCCCCACCCCCCAAAGCTATGGCCCACCCGTTTTTGTGGCCTTTTTACGCCGGATGAACTTGGCGCCCCGGCCTTCGGGCGGGTATTTTTGGTCGCGGCTGTGCCCGCGGCTTATTTTTGGCACACGGAGGCGCCTTGCAAAGTCTCGCGCCATTCCAAGTCCGGCGGAAGAAGTTGGCCAGCCCCACCCCCCAAGGCTATATCCCACCCGTTTTTGTGGCCTTTTTCCGCTGGACGAACTTGGCGCCCCGGCCTTCGGGCGGGTATTTTTGGGCGCGGCTGTGCCCGCGGCCTATTTTTCGGACACGGAGGCGCCTCGTAAAGTCTCGCGCCATTCCGAGTCCGGCGGTCGAAGTTGGCCAGCCCCACCCCCCAAGGCTATAGCCCACCCGTTTTTGTGGCCTTTTTCCGCTGGACGAACTTGGTGCCCCGGCCTTCGGGCGGGTATTTTTGGACGCGGCTGTGCCCGCGGCCTATTTTTGGGACATGGAGGTGCCTCGCAAAGTCTCACGCCATTCCGAGTCCGGCGGACGAAGTTGGCCAGCCCCACCCCCCAAGGCTATAGCCCACCCGTTTTTGTGGCATTTTTCCGATGGACGAACTTGGCGCCCCGGCCGTCGGGCGGGTATTTTTGGGCACGGCTGTGCCGGCGGCCTATTTTTAGCACACGGAGGCGCCTCGTAAAGTCACGCGCCATTCCGAGTCCGGCGGACGAAGTTGGCGAGCCCCACCCCCCAAGGCTATAGCACACCCGTTTTTGTGGGCTTTTTCCGCTGGACGAACTTTGCGCCCTGGCCTTCTGGCGGGTATTTTTGGGCGCGGCTGTGCCCACGGCCTATTTTCGGCACATGGAGGAGCCTCGCAAAGTCTCGCGCCATTCCGAGTCCGGCGGACGAAGTTGGCCAGCCCCACCCCCCAAGGCTATAGCCCACCCGTTTTTGTGGCCTTTTTCCGCTGGACGAACTTGGCGCCCCGGCCTTCGGGCGAGTATTTTTGGGTGCGGTTGTTCCTGCGGCCTATTTTTGGGACACGGAGGTGCCTCGCAAAGTGTCGCGCCATTCCGAGTCCGGCGGACGAAGTTGACCAGCCCCACCCCCCAAGGATATAGCCCACCCGTTTTTGTGGCCTTTTTCCGCTGGACCAACTTGGCGCCCCGGCCTTCGGGCGGGTATTTTTGGGCACGGCTGCGCCCGTGGCCTATTTTGTGCACATGGAGGCACCTCGCAAAGTGTCGCGCCATTCCGAGTCCGGCGGACGAAGTCGGCCAGCCCCACCCCCTAAGGCTATAGCCCACCCGTTTTTGTGGCCTTTTTCTGATGGACGAACTTGGCGTCCCGGCCTTCGGGCGGGTTTTTTTGGGCGTGGCTGTGTCCGCGGCCAATTTTTGGCACACGGAGGCCCCTCATAAAGTCTCGCACCATTCCGAGTCCGGCGGACGAAGTTGGCCAGCCCCACCCCCCAAGGCTATAGCCTACTAGTTTTTGTGGCCTTTTTCCGCTGGACGAACTTGGCGCCCCGGCCTTCGGGTGGTTATTTTTGGATGCGGCTGTGCCCGCGGCCTATTTTTGGCCCACGGAGGCCCCTCGCAAAGTCTCGCGCAATTCCAAGTCCGGCGGACGAAGTTGGCCAGCCCCACCTCCCAAGGCTATAGCCCACCCGTTTTTGTGGCCTTTTTCCGCTGGAAGAACTTGGCGCCCCGGCCTTCGGGCGGTTATTTTTGGGTGCGGCTGTGCCCGCGGCCTATTTTTGGCACACAGACGGCCATTTCAAAGTCTTGCGCCATTCCAAGCCCGGCGGACGAAGTTGACCAGCCCCACCCGCTGGACGAACTTTGCGCCCCGGCCTTCGGGCGGGTATTTTTGGGCGCGGCTGTGCCCGCGGACTATTTTTAGGACATGGAGGCGCCTCGCAAAGTCTCGCGCCATTCCGAGTCCGGCGGACGAAGTTGGCCAGCCCCACCCCCCAAGGCTATAACCCACCCGTTTTTGTGGCCTTTTTCTGCTGGACGAACTTGGCGCCCCGGCCTTCGGGCGGGTATTTTTGGGTACGGCTGTGCCCGCGGCCTATTTTTGGGACACGGAGGCGCTTCGCAAAGTCTCGCGCCATTCCGAGTCCGGCGGACGAAGTTGGCCAGCCCCACCCCCCAAGGCTATAGCCCACCCGTTTTTGTGGCCTTTTTCCGCTGGACGAACTTGGCGCCCCGGCCTTCGGGTTGGTATTTTTGGGCGCGGCTTTGCCGGCGGCCTATTTTTGGCACACGGAGGCACCTCGTAAAGTCTCGCGCTATTCCGAGTCCGGCGGACGAAGTTGGCCAGCCCCACCCCCCAAGGCTATAGCCCACCCTTTTTTGTGGCCTTTTTACGCTGGATGAACTTGGCGCCCCGGCCTTCGGGCGGATATTTTTGGGTGCGGCTGTGCCTGCGGCCTATTTTTGGCACACAGACGGCCATTTCAAAGTCTTGCGCCATTCCAAGCCCGGCGGACGAAGTTGACCAGCCCCACCCGCTGGACGAACTTTGCGCCCCGGCCTTCGGGCGGGTATTTTTGGGCGCGGCTGTGCCCACGGCCTATTTTTGGCACACGGAGGCACCTCGCAAAGTCTCGCGCCATTCCGAGTCCGGCGGAAGAAGTTGGCCAGCCCCACCCCCCAAGGCTATAGCCCACCCGTTTTTGTGGGCTTTTTCCGCTGGACGAACTTGGCGCCCCGGCCTTCGGGCGGGTATTTTTGGGTGCGGCTGTGCCCACGGCCTATTTTTGGGGCACGGAGGTGCTTCGCAAAGTCTCGCGCCATTCCGAGTCCGGCGGACGAAGTTGGCCAGCCCCACCCCCCAAGGCTATAGCCCACCCGTTTTTGTGGCCTTTTTCCGCTGGACGAACTTGGCGCCCCGGCCTTCGGGCGAGTATTTTTGGGTGCGGTTGTTCCTGCGGCCTATTTTTGGGACACGGAGGTGCCTCGCAAAGTGTCGCGCCATTCCGAGTCCGGCGGAAGAAGTTGACCAGCCCCACCCCCCAAGGATATAGCCCACCCGTTTTTGTGGCCTTTTTCCGCTGGACCAACTTGGCGCCCCGGTCTTCGGGCGGGTATTTTTGGGCACGGCTGCGCCCGTGGCCTATTTTGTGGACATGGAGGCACCTCATAAAGTCTCGCGCCATTCCGAGTCCGGCGGACGAAGTTGGCCAGCCCCACCCCCCAAGGCTATAGCCCACCCGTTTTTGTGGCCTTTTTCCGCTGGACGAACTTGGCGCCCCGGCCTTCGGGCGGGTATTTTTGGGCGCGACTGCGACCGTGGCCTATTTTGTGCACATGGAGGTGCCTCGCAAAGTCTCGTACCATTCCAAGTCCGGCGGACGAAGTTGGCCAGCCCCACCCCCCAAGGCTATAGCGCACCCGTTTTTGTGGCCTTTTTCCGCTGGACGAACTTGGCGCCCCGGCCTTCGGGTGTGTATTTTTGGCCGCAGCTGTGCCCACGGCCTATTTTTGGCACAAGGAGGCGCCTCGCAAAGTCTAGCGCCATTCCAAGTCCGGCGGACGAAGTGGGCCAGCCCCACCCCCCAAGGCTATAGCGCACCCGTTTTTGTGGCCTTTTTCCGCTGGACAAACTTGGCGCCCCGGCCTTCGGGTGGATATTTTTGGGCGTGGCTGTGCCCGCATCCTATTTTTAGCACACGGAGGCGCCTCGCTAAGTCTCGCGCCATTCCGAGTCCGGCGGACGAAATTGGCCAGCCCCACCCCCCAAGGCTATAGCCCACCCGTTTTTGTGGCCTTTTTCCGCTGGACGAACTTGGCGCCCCGGCCTTCGGGTTGGTATTTTTGGGCGCGGCTTTGCCGGCTGCCTATTTTTGGTACACGGAGGCGCCTTGTAAAGTCTCGCACTATTCCGAGTCCGGCGGACGAAGTTGGCCAGCCCCACCCCCCAAGGCTATAGCCCACCCTTTTTTGTGGCCTTTTTACGCTGGATGAACTTGGCGCCCCGGCCTTCGGGCGGGTATTTTTGGTCGTGGATGTGCCCACGGCCTATTTTTGGCACACGGAGGTGCCTCGCAAAGTCTCGCGCCATTCCGAGTCCGGCGGAAGAAGTTGGCCAGCCCCACCCCCCAAGGCTATAGCCCACCCGTTTTTGTGGGCTTTTTCCGCTGGACGAACTTGGCGCCCCGGCCTTCGGGCGGGTATTTTTGGGTGCGGCTGTGTCCGGGGCCTATTTTTGACACACGGAGGTGCCTCGCAAAGTGTCGGGACATTCCGAGTCCGGCGGACGAAGTTGGCCAGCCCCACCCCCCAAGGCTATAGCCCACCCGTTTTTGTGGCCTTTTTCCGCTGGACGAACTTGGCGCCCCGGCCTTCGGGCGGGTATTTTTGAGCGCGGCTGTGCCCGCGGCCTATTTTCGGTACACGGAGGTGCCTCGCAAAGTCTCGCACCATTCCAAGTCCGGCGGACGAAGTGGGCCAGCCCCACCCCCCAAGGCTATAGCGCACCCGTTTTTGTGGCCTTTTTCCGCTGGACGAACTTGGCGCCCCGGCCTTCGGGCGGATATTTTTGGGCGCGGCTGTGCCCTCATCCTATTTTTAGCACACGGAGGCGCCTCGCTAAGTCTCGCGCCATTCCGAGTTCGGCGGACGAAGTTGGCCAGCCCCACCCCCCAAGGCTATGGACCACCCGTTTTTGTGGCCTTTTTACGCTGGATGAACTTGGCGCCCCGGCCTTCGGGCGGGTATTTTTGGTCGCGGCTGTGCCCGCGGCCTATTTTTGGCACACGGAGGCGCCTTGCAAAGTCTCGCGCCATTCCAAGTCCGGCGGAAGAAGTTGGCCAGCCCCACCCCCCAAGGCTATAGCCCGCCCTTTTTTGTGGCCTTTTTCCGCTGGACGAACTTGGCGCCCCGGCCTTCGGGCAGGTATTTTTGGACGAGGCTGCGCCCGCGGCCTATTTTTACCACACGGAGTTGCCTCGCAAAGTCTCGCGCCATTCCGAGTCCGGCGGACGAAGTGGGCCAGCCCCACCCCCCAAGGGTATAGCCCACCCGTTTTTGTGGCCTTTTTCCGCTGGACGAACTTGACGCCCCGGCCTTCCGGCGGGTATTTTTGGGCGCGGCTGTGCCCACGGTCTATTTTTGGCAGACGGAGGCGCCTCGCAAAGTCTCACGCCATTCCGAGTCCGGCGGACGAAGTCGGCCCGCCCCACCCCCTAAGGCTATAGCCCACCCGTTTTTGTGGCCTTTTTCCGCTGGACGAACATAGCGCCCCGGCCTTTGGGCGGGTATTTTTGAGCGCGGCTGTGCCCGCGGCTTATTTTTGGCACACGGAGGCGCCTCGCAAAGTCTCACGCCATTCCAAGCCCGGCGGACGTAGTGGGCCAGCCCCACCCCCCAAGGCTATAGCGCACCCGTTTTTGTGGCCTTTTTCCACTGGACGAACATAGCGCCCCGGCCTTCGGGCGGGTATTTTTTTGCGCGGCTGTGCCGGCAGCCCTTATTTATAGCAGACGGAGGCGCCTCACAAAGTCTCGTGCCATTCCGAGTCCGGTGGACGAAGTCGGCCAGCCCCACCCCCCAAGGCTATGGCCCACCCGTTTTTGTGGACTTTTTCCGCTGGACGAACTGGGCGCCCCGGCCTTCGGGCGGGTATTTTTGGGTGCGGCTGTGCCCGCGGACTATTTTTGGCACACGGAGGCGCCTCGCAAAGTCTCGCGCCATTCCGAATCCGGCGGAAGAAGTTGGCCAGCCCCACCCCCCAAGGCTATAGCCCACCCTTTTTTGTGGCCTTTTTCCGCTGGACGAACTTGGGCCTACGGCCTTCGGGCGGGTATTTTTGGCAGCGGCTGTGCCCGCGGCCTATTTTTGGCACACGGAGGTGCCTCGTAAAGTCTCGCGCCATTCCGAGTCCGGCGGACGAAGTGGGCCGGCCCCACCCCCCAAGGCTATGGCCCACCCGTTTTTGTGGCCTTTTTCCGCTGGACGAACTTGGCGCCCCGGCCTTCGGACGGATGTTTTTGGGCGCGGCTGTGCCCGCGGCCTATTTTTGGCACACGGAGGCGCCTCGCAAAGTCTCGCGCCATTCCGAGTCCGGCGGATGAAGTCGGCCAGCCCCACCCCCCAAGGCTATAGCCCACCCGTTTTTGTGGCCTTTTTCCGCTGGACGAACTTGGCGCCCCGGCCTTCGGGCGGGTATTTTTGGGCGCGGCTGTGCCCGCGGCCTATTTTTCGCACACGGAGGTACCTCGCAAAGTCTCGCGCCATTCCGAGTCCGGCGGATGAAGTTGGCCAGCCCCACCCCCCAAGGCTATAGCCCACCCGTTTTTGTGTCCTTTTTCCGCTGGACGAACTTGGCGCCCCGGCCTTCGGGCGGGTATTTTTGGGCGCGGCTGTGCCCGCTGCCTATTTTTGGTACATGGAGGCGCCTCGCAAAGTCTCGCGCCATTCCTAGTCCGGCGGATGAAGTTGGCCAGCCCCACCCCCCAAGGCTATAGCCCACCCTTTTTTGTGGCCTTTTTCCGCTGGACGAACTTGGGCCTCCGGCCTTCGGGCGGGTATTTTTGGGTGCGGCTGTGCCCGCGGCCTATTTTTGGCACACGGAGGTGCCTCGTAAAGTCTCGCGCCATTCCGAGTCCGGCGGACGAAGTGGGCCGGCCCCACCCCCCAAGGCTATGGCCCACCCGTTTTTGTGGCCTTTTTCCGCTGGACGAACTTGGCGCCCCGGCCTTCGGACGGATGTTTTTGGGCGCGGCTGTGCCCGCGGCCTATTTTTGGCACACGGAGGCGCCTCGCAAAGTCTCGCGCCATTCCGAGTCCGGCGGACGAAGTCGGCCAGCCCCACCCCCCAAGGCTATAGCCCACCCGTTTTTGTGGCCTTTTTCCGCTGGACGAACTTGGCGCCCCGGCCTTCGGGCGGGTATTTTTGGGCGCAGCTGTGCCCGCGGCCTATTTTTCGCACACGGAGGTACCTCGCAAAGTCTCGCGCCATTCCGAGTCCGGCGGATGAAGTTGGCCAGCCCCACCCCCCAAGGCTATAGCCCACCCGTTTTTGTGGCCTTTTTCCGCTGGACGAACTTGGCGCCCCGGCCTTCGGGCGGGTGTTTTTGGACGCGGCTGTGCCTGCGGCCTATTTTTGGCACACGGAGGTGCCTCGCAAAGTCTCGTGCCATTCCGAGTCCGGCGGATGAAGTTGGCCAGCCCCACCCCCCAAGGCTATAGCCCACCTATTTTTGTGGCCTTTTTCCGCTGGACGAACTTGGGGCCCCGGCCTTCGGGCGGGTATTTTTGGGCGCGGCTGTGCCCGCTGCCTATTTTTGGCACACGGAGGCTCCTCGCAAAGTCTCGTGCCATTCCGAGTCCGGCGGATGAAGTTGGCCAGCCCCACCCCCCAAGGCTATAGCCCACCTATTTTTGTGGCCTTTTTCCGCTGGACGAACTTGGCGCCCCGGCCTTCGAGCGGGTGTTTTTGGACGCGGCTGTGCCTGCGGCCTATTTTTGGCACACGGAGGTGCCTCGCAAAGTCTCGTGCCATTCCGAGTCCGGCGGATGAAGTTGGCCAGCCCCACCCCCCAAGGCTATAGCCCACCTATTTTTGTGGCCTTTTTCCGCTGGACGAACTTGGCGCCCCGGCCTTCGGGCGGGTATTTTTGGGCGCGGCTGTGCCCGCTGCCTATTTTTGGCACACGGAGGCTCCTCGCAAAGTCTAGCGCCATTCCAAGTCCGGCGGACGAAGTGGGCCAGCCCCACCCCCCAAGGCTATAGCGCACCCGTTTTTGTGGCCTTTTTCCGCTGGACAAACTTGGCGCCCCGGCCTTCGGGTGGATATTTTTGGGCGCGGCTGTGCCCGCATCCTATTTTTAGCACACGGAGGCGCCTCGCTAAGTCTCGCGCCATTCCGAGTCCGGCGGACGAAATTGGCCAGCCCCACCCCCCAAGGCTATAGCCCACCCGTTTTTGTGGCCTTTTTCCGCTGGACGAACTTGGCGCCCCGGCCTTCGGGTTGGTATTTTTGGGCGCGGCTTTGCCGGCGGCCTATTTTTGGTACACGGAGGCGCCTTGTAAAGTCTCACACTATTCCGAGTCCGGCGGACGAAGTTGGCCAGCCCCACCCCCCAAGGCTATAGCCCACCCTTTTTTGTGGCCTTTTTACGCTGGATGAACTTGGCGCCCCGGCCTTCGGGCGGGTATTTTTGGTCGTGCATGTGCCCACGGCCTATTTTTGGCACACGGAGGTGCCTCGCAAAGTCTCGCGCCATTCCGAGTCCGGCGGAAGAAGTTGGCCAGCCCCACCCCCCAAGGCTATAGCCCACCCGTTTTTGTGGGCTTTTTCCGCTGGACGAACTTGGCGCCCCGGCCTTCGGGCGGGTATTTTTGGGTGCGGCTGTGTCCGGGGCCTATTTTTGACACACGGAGGTGCCTCGCAAAGTGTCGGGACATTCCGAGTCCGGCGGACGAAGTTGGCCAGCCCCACCCCCCAAGGCTATAGCCCACCCATTTTTGTGGCCTTTTTTCCATGGACGAACTTGGCGCCCCGGCCTTCGGGCGGGTATTTTTGAGCGCGGCTGTGCCCGCGGCCTATTTTCGGTACACGGAGGTGCCTCGCAAAGTCTCGCACCATTCCAAGTCCGGCGGACGAAGTGGGCCAGCCCCACCCCCCAAGGCTATAGCGCACCCGTTTTTGTGGCCTTTTTCCGCTGGACGAACTTGGCGCCCCGGCCTTCGGGCGGATATTTTTGGGCGCGGCTGTGCCCTCATCCTATTTTTAGCACACGGAGGCGCCTCGCTAAGTCTCGCGCCATTCCGAGTTCGGCGGACGAAGTTGGCCAGCCCCACCCCCCAAGGCTATGGACCACCCGTTTTTGTGGCCTTTTTACGCTGGATGAACTTGGCGCCCCGGCCTTCGGGCGGGTATTTTTGGTCGCGGCTGTGCCCGCGGCCTATTTTTGGCACACGGAGGCGCCTTGCAAAGTCTCGCGCCATTCCAAGTCCGGCGGAAGAAGTTGGCCAGCCCCACCCCCCAAGGCTATAGCCCGCCCTTTTTTGTGGCCTTTTTCCGCTGGACGAACTTGGCGCCCCGGCCTTCGGGCAGGTATTTTTGGACGAGGCTGCGCCCGCGGCCTATTTTTACCACACGGAGTTGCCTCGCAAAGTCTCGCGCCATTCCGAGTCCGGCGGACGAAGTGGGCCAGCCCCACCCCCCAAGGGTATAGCCCACCCGTTTTTGTGGCCTTTTTCCGCTGGACGAACTTGACGCCCCGGCCTTCCGGCGGGTATTTTTGGGCGCGGCTGTGCCCACGGTCTATTTTTGGCAGACGGAGGCGCCTCGCAAAGTCTCACGCCATTCCGAGTCCGGCGGACGAAGTCGGCCCGCCCCACCCCCTAAGGCTATAGCCCACCCGTTTTTGTGGCCTTTTTCCGCTGGACGAACATAGCGCCCCGGCCTTTGGGCGGGTATTTTTGAGCGCGGCTGTGCCCGCGGCTTATTTTTGGCACACGGAGGCGCCTCGCAAAGTCTCACGCCATTCCAAGCCCGGCGGACGTAGTGGGCCAGCCCCACCCCCCAAGGCTATAGCGCACCCGTTTTTGTGGCCTTTTTCCACTGGACGAACATAGCGCCCCGGCCTTCGGGCGGGTATTTTTTGGCGCGGCTGTGCCGGCAGCCCTTATTTATAGCAGACGGAGGCGCCTCGCAAAGTCTCGTGCCATTCCGAGTCCGGCGGACGAAGTCGGCCAGCCCCACCCCCCAAGGCTATGGCCCACCCGTTTTTGTGGACTTTTTCCGCTGGACGAACTGGGCGCCCCGGCCTTCGGGCGGGTATTTTTGGGTGCGGCTGTGCCCGCGGACTATTTTTGGCACACGGAGGCGCCTCGCAAAGTCTCGCGCCATTCCGAATCCGGCGGAAGAAGTTGGCCAGCCCCACCCCCCAAGGCTATAGCCCACCCTTTTTTGTGGCCTTTTTCCGCTGGACGAACTTGGGCCTACGGCCTTCGGGCGGGTATTTTTGGCAGCGGCTGTGCCCGCGGCCTATTTTTGGCACACGGAGGTGCCTCGTAAAGTCTCGCGCCATTCCGAGTCCGGCGGACGAAGTGGGCCGGCCCCACCCCCCAAGGCTATGGCCCACCCGTTTTTGTTGCCTTTTTCCGCTGGACGAACTTGGCGCCCCGGCCTTCGGACGGATGTTTTTGGGCGCGGCTGTGCCCGCGGCCTATTTTTGGCACACGGAGGCGCCTCGCAAAGTCTCGCGCCATTCCGAGTCCGGCGGATGAAGTCGGCCAGCCCCACCCCCCAAGGCTATAGCCCACCCGTTTTTGTGGCCTTTTTCCACTGGACGAACTTGGCGCCCCGGCCTTCGGGCGGGTATTTTTAAGCGCGGCTGTGCCCATGCGCTATTTTTCGCACACGGAGGTACCTCGCAAAGTCTCGCGCCATTCCGAGTCCGGCGGATGAAGTTGGCCAGCCCCAACCCCCAAGGCTATATCCCACCCGTTTTGTAGTCCTTTTACCTCTGGACGAACTTGGCGCCCCGGCCTTCGGGCGGGTATTTTTGGGCGCGGCTGTGCCCGCTGCCTATTTTTGGTACATGGAGGCGCCTCGCAAAGTCTCGCGCCATTCCTAGTCCGGCGGATGAAGTTGGCCAGCCCCACCCCCCAAGGCTATAGCCCACCCTTTTTTGTGGCCTTTTTCCGCTGGACGAACTTGGGCCTCCGGCCTTCGGGCGGGTATTTTTGGGTGCGGCTGTGCCCGCGGCCTATTTTTGGCACACGGAGGTGCCTCGTAAAGTCTCACGCCATTCCGAGACCGGCGGACAAAGTTGGCCAGCCCCACCCTCCAAGGCTATAGCCCACCCGTTTTTATGGCCTTTTTCCGCTGGACGAACTTGGCGCCGCGGCCTTCGGGCGGGTATATTTGGACGCGGCTGTGCCCGCGGCCTATTTTTGGCACACGGAGGCGCCTCGCAAAGTCTCGCGCCATTCCGAGTCTGGCGGACGAAGTCGGCCAGCCCCACCCGCCAAGGCTATAGCCCACCCGTTTTTGTGGCCTTCTTCCGCTGGACGAACTAGGCGGCCCAGCCTTCGGGCGGGTATTTTTGGGCGCGGCTGTGCCCGCGGCCTATTTTTGGCACACGGAGGTGCCTCGTAAAGTCTCGCGCCATTCCGAGTCCGGCGGACGAACTTGGCCAACCCCACCACCCAAGGCTATAGCCCACCCGTTTTTGTGGCCTTCTTCCGCTGGACGAACTAGGCGCCCCAGCCTTTGGGCGGGTATTTTTGGGCGCGGCTGTGCCTGCGGCCTATTTTTGGCAGACGGAGGTGCCTCGCAAAGTCTCGTGCCATTCCGAGTCCGGCGGACGAAGTTGGCCAGCCCCACTTCCCAAGGCTATAGCCCACCCGTTTTTGTGGCCTTTTACCGCTGGACGAACTTGGCGCCTCGGCCTTCGGGCGGGTATTTTTGGGCGCGGTTGTGCCCGCGCCCTATTTTTTCCACACGGAGGCTCCTCGCAAAGTCTCGTGCCATTCCGAGTCCGGCGGATGAAGTTGGCCAGCCCCACCCCCCAAGGCTATAGCCCACCTATTTTTGTGGCCTTTTTCCGCTGGACGAACTTGGCGCCCCGGCCTTCGAGCGGGTGTTTTTGGACGCGGCTGTGCCTGCGGCCTATTTTTGGCACACGGAGGTGCCTCGCAAAGTCTCGTGCCATTCCGAGTCCGGCGGATGAAGTTGGCCAGCCCCACCCCCCAAGGCTATAGCCCACCTATTTTTGTGGCCTTTTTCCGCTGGACGAACTTGGCGCCCCGGCCTTCGGGCGGGTATTTTTGGGCGCGGCTGTGCCCGCTGCCTATTTTTGGCACACGGAGGCTCCTCGCAAAGTCTCGTGCCATTCCTAGTCCGGCGGATGAAGTTGGCCAGCCCCACCCCCCAAGGCTATAGCCCACCCGTTTTTGTGGCCTTTTTCCGCTGGACCAAACTTGGCGCCCCGGCCTTCGGGCGGGTATTTTTGGGCGCGGCTGTGCCCGCGGCCTATTTTTGGCACATGGAGGCGCCTCGCAAAGTCTCACGCCATTCTGAGTTCGGCGGACGAAGTTGGCCAGCCCCACCCCCCAAGGCTATAGCCCACCCATTTTTGTGGCCTTTTTCCGCTGGACGAACTTGGCGCCCCGGCCTTCGGGCGGGTATTTTTGGGCGCGGCTGTGCCCGCGGCCTATTTTTGGCACACGGAGGCGCCTCGCAAAGTCTCACGCCATTCTGAGTTCGGCGGACGAAGTTGGCCAGCCCCACCCCCCAAGGCTATTGCCCACCCGTTTTTGTGGCCTTTTTCCGCTGGACGAACTTGGCGCCCCGGCCTTCGGGCGGGTATTTTTGGGCGTGGCTGTGCCCGCGGCCTATTTTTGGCACACGGAAGCGCCTCGCAAAGTCTCGCGCCATTCCGAGTCCGGCGAATGAAGTGGGCCAGCCCAACCCCCAAGGCTATAGCCCACCCGTTTTTGTGGCCTTTTTCCGCTGGACGAACTTGACGCCCCGGCCTTCGGGCGGGTATTTTTAGGCGCGGCTGTGCCCGCGGCCTATTTTGGGCACACGGAGGTGCCTCGCAAAGTCTCGCGCCTTTCCGAGTCCGGCGGACGAAGTTGGCCAGCCCCACCCCCCAAGGCTATAGCCCACCCGATTTTGTGGACTTTTTCCGCTGGACGAACTTGGCGCCCCGGCCATCGGGCGGGTATTTTTGGTGGGGCTGTGCCCGCGGCCTATTTTTGGTACACGGGGGCACCTCGTAAAGTCTCGCGCCTTTCCGAGTCCGGCGGACGAAGTTGGCCAGCCCCACCCCCCAAGGCTATAGCCCGCCCTTTTTTGTGGCCTTTTTCCGCTGGACGAACTTGGCGCCCCGGCCTTCGGGCAGGTATTTTTGGGCGAGGCTGCGCCCGCGGCCTATTTTTAGCACACGGAGTTGCCTCGCAAAGTCTCGCGCCATTCCGAGTCCGGCGGACGAAGTGGGCCAGCCCCACCCCCCAAGGGTATAGCCCACCCGTTTTTGTGGCCTTTTTCCGCTGGACGAACTTGACGCCCCGGCCTTCCGGCGGGTATTTTTGGGCGCGGCTGTGCGCACGGCCTATTTTTGGCAGACGGAGGCGCCTCGCAAAGTCTCACGCCATTCCGAGTCCGGCGGACGAAGTCGGCCCGCCCCACCCCTAAGGCTATAGCCCACCCGTTTTTGTGGCCTTTTTCCGCTGGACGAACATAGCGCCCCGGCCTTCGGGCGGGTATTTTTGAGCGCGGCTGTGCCCGCGGCCTATTTTTGGCACACGGAGGCGCCTCGCAAAGTCTCACGCCATTCCAAGTCCGGCGGACGTAGTTGGCCAGCCCCACCCCCCAAGGCTATAGCGCACCCGTTTTTGTGGCCTTTTTCCGCTGGACGAACATAGCGCCCCGGCCTTCGGGCGGGTATTTTTGGGCGCGGCTGTGCCCGCAGCCCTTATTTTTAGCAGACGGAGGCGCCTCGCAAAGTCTCGTGCCATTCCGAGTCCGGCGGACAAAGTCGGCCAGCCCCACCCCCCAAGGCTATGGCCCACCCGTTTTTGTGGACTTTTTCCGCTGGACGAACTTGGCGCCCCGGCCTTCGGGCGGGTATTTTTGGGTGCGGCTCTGCCCGCGGCCTATTTTTGGCACACGGAGGTGCCTCGTAAAGTCTCGCGCCATTCCGAGTCCGGCGGACGAAGTCGGCCAGCCCCACCCCCCAAGGCTATAGCCCACCCGTTTTTGTGGCCTTTTTCCGCTGGACGAACTTGGCGCCCCGGCCTTCGGGCGGGTATTTTTGGGCGCGGCTGTGTCCGCGGCCTATTTTTCGCACACGGAGGTACCTCGCAAAGTCACACGCCATTCCGAGTCCGGCGGATGAAGTTGGCCAGCCCCACCCCCCAAGGCTATAGCCCACCCGTTTTTGTGGCCTTTTTCCGCTGGACGAACTTGGCGCCCCGGCCTTCGGGCGGGTATTTTTTGGCGCGGCTGTGCCCGCGGCCTAGTTTTGCTACACGGAGGTGCGGCGCAATGTCTCGCGCCATTCCAAGTCCGGCGGACGAAGTTGGCCAGCCCCACCCCCCAAGGCTATAGCCCACCCTTTTTTGTGGCCTTTTTCCGCTGGACGAACTTGGCGCCCCGGCCGTCGGGCGGGTGTTTTTGGACGCGGCTGTGCCTGCGGCCTATTTTTGGCACACGGAGGTGCCTCGCAAAGTCTCGTGCCATTCCGAGTCCGGCGGATGAAGTTGGCCAGCCCCACCCCCCAAGGCTATATTCCACCCATTTTTGTGGCCTTTTTCCGCTGGACGAACTTGGCGCCCCGGCCTTCGGGCGGGTATTTTTGGGCGCGGCTGTGCCCGCTGCCTATTTTTGGCACACGGAGGCGCCTCGCAAAGTCTCGCGCCATTCCTAGTCCGGCGGATGAAGTTGGCCAGCCCCACCTCCCAAGGCTATAGCCCACCCGTTTTTGTGGCCTTTTTCCGCTGGACCAAACTTGGCGCCCCGGCCTTCGGGCTGGTATTTTTGGGCGCGGCTGTGCCCGCGGCCTATTTTTGGCACACGGAGACGCCTCGCAAAGTCTCACGCCATTCCGAGTTCGGCGGACGAAGTTGGCCAGCCCCACCCCCCAAGGCTATAGCCCACCCGTTTTTGTGGCCTTTTTCCGCTGGACGAACTTGGCGCCCCGGCCTTCGGGCGGGTATTTTTGGGCGTGGCTGTGCCCGCGGCCTATTTTTGGCACACGGAGGTGCCTCGTAAAGTCTCGCGCCATTCCGAGTCCGGCGGACGAAGTGGGCCGGCCCCACCCCCCAAGGCTATGGCCCACCCGTTTTTGTGGCCTTTTTCCGCTGGACGAACTTGGCGCCCCGGCCTTCGGACGGATGTTTTTGGGCGCGGCTGTGCCCGCGGCCTATTTTTGGCACACGGAGGCGCCTCGCAAAGTCTCGCGCCATTCCGAGTCCGGCGGACGAAGTCGGCCAGCCCCACCCCCCAAGGCTATAGCCCACCCGTTTTTGTGGCCTTTTTCCGCTGGACGAACTTGGCGCCCCGGCCTTCGGGCGGGTATTTTTGGGCGCAGCTGTGCCCGCGGCCTATTTTTCGCACACGGAGGTACCTCGCAAAGTCTCGCGCCATTCCGAGTCCGGCGGATGAAGTTGGCCAGCCCCACCCCCCAAGGCTATAGCCCACCCGTTTTTGTGGCCTTTTTCCGCTGGACGAACTTGGCGCCCCGGCCTTCGGGCGGGTGTTTTTGGACGCGGCTGTGCCTGCGGCCTATTTTTGGCACACGGAGGTGCCTCGCAAAGTCTCGTGCCATTCCGAGTCCGGCGGATGAAGTTGGCCAGCCCCACCCCCCAAGGCTATAGCCCACCTATTTTTGTGGCCTTTTTCCGCTGGACGAACTTGGCGCCCCGGCCTTCGGGCGGGTATTTTTGGGCGCGGCTGTGCCCGCTGCCTATTTTTGGCACACGGAGGCTCCTCGCAAAGTCTCGTGCCATTCCGAGTCCGGCGGATGAAGTTGGCCAGCCCCACCCCCCAAGGCTATAGCCCACCTATTTTTGTGGCCTTTTTCCGCTGGACGAACTTGGCGCCCCGGCCTTCGAGCGGGTGTTTTTGGACGCGGCTGTGCCTGCGGCCTATTTTTGGCACACGGAGGTGCCTCGCAAAGTCTCGTGCCATTCCGAGTCCGGCGGATGAAGTTGGCCAGCCCCACCCCCCAAGGCTATAGCCCACCTATTTTTGTGGCCTTTTTCCGCTGGACGAACTTGGCGCCCCGGCCTTCGGGCGGGTATTTTTGGGCGCGGCTGTGCCCGCTGCCTATTTTTGGCACACGGAGGCTCCTCGCAAAGTCTCGTGCCATTCCTAGTCCGGCGGATGAAGTTGGCCAGCCCCACCCCCCAAGGCTATACCCCACCCGCTTTGTGGCCTTTTCCGCTGGACCAAACTTGGCGCCCGGCCTTCGGCGGGTATTTTGGGCGCGGCTGCGCCCGCGGCCCACATTCGGCACATGGAGGCGCCTCGCAAAGTCTCACGCCATTCTGAGTTCGGCGGACGAAGTTGGCCAGCCCCACCCCCCAAGGCTATAGCCCACCCATTTTTGTGGCCTTTTTCCGCTGGACGAACTTGGCGCCCCGGCCTTCGGGCGGGTATTTTTGGGCGCGGCTGTGCCCGCGGCCTATTTTTGGCACACGGAGGCGCCTCGCAAAGTCTCACGCCATTCTGAGTTCGGCGGACGAAGTTGGCCAGCCCCACCCCCCAAGGCTATTGCCCACCCGTTTTTGTGGCCTTTTTCCGCTGGACGAACTTGGCGCCCCGGCCTTCGGGCGGGTATTTTTGGGCGTGGCTGTGCCCGCGGCCTATTTTTGGCACACGGAAGCGCCTCGCAAAGTCTCGCGCCATTCCGAGTCCGGCGAATGAAGTGGGCCAGCCCAACCCCCAAGGCTATAGCCCACCCGTTTTTGTGGCCTTTTTCCGCTGGACGAACTTGACGCCCCGGCCTTCGGGCGGGTATTTTTAGGCGCGGCTGTGCCCGCGGCCTATTTTGGGCACACGGAGGTGCCTCGCAAAGTCTCGCGCCTTTCCGAGTCCGGCGGACGAACTTGGCCAGCCCCACCCCCCAAGGCTATAGCCCGCCCTTTTTTGTGGCCTTTTTCCGCTGGACGAACTTGGCGCCCCGGCCTTCGGGCAGGTATTTTTGGGCGAGGCTGCGCCCGCGGCCTATTTTTAGCACACGGAGTTGCCTCGCAAAGTCTCGCGCCATTCCGAGTCCGGCGGACGAAGTGGGCCAGCCCCACCCCCCAAGGGTATAGCCCACCCGTTTTTGTGGCCTTTTTCCGCTGGACGAACTTGACGCCCCGGCCTTCCGGCGGGTATGTTTGTGCGCGGCGGTGCGGGCGGGCTAGTTTTGGCAGACGGAGGTGCCTCGCAAAGTCTCGCGCCATTCCGAGTCCGGCGGACGAAGTCGGCCCGCCCCCCCCCAAAGGCTAAAGCCCACCCCGTTTTTTGGCCATTTTACCCAGGGCCAACAAATCGCCCCCGCCATCGGGCGGGTATTTTTGAGCGCGGCTGTGCCCGCGGCCTATTTTTGGCACACGGAGGCGCCTCGCAAAGTCTCACGCCATTCCAAGTCCGGCGGACGTAGTTGGCCAGCCCCACCCCCCAAGGCTATAGCGCACCCGTTTTTGTGGCCTTTTTCCGCTGGACGAACATAGCGCCCCGGCCTTCGGGCGGGTATTTTTGGGCGCGGCTGTGCCCGCAGCCCTTATTTTTAGCAGACGGAGGCGCCTCGCAAAGTCTCGTGCCATTCCGAGTCCGGCGGACAAAGTCGGCCAGCCCCACCCCCCAAGGCTATGGCCCACCCGTTTTTGTGGACTTTTTCCGCTGGACGAACTTGGCGCCCCGGCCTTCGGGCGGGTATTTTTGGGTGCGGCTCTGCCCGCGGCCTATTTTTGGCACACGGAGGTGCCTCGTAAAGTCTCGCGCCATTCCGAGTCCGGCGGACGAAGTCGGCCAGCCCCACCCCCCAAGGCTATAGCCCACCCGTTTTTGTGGCCTTTTTCCGCTGGACGAACTTGGCGCCCCGGCCTTCGGGCGGGTATTTTTGGGCGCGGCTGTGTCCGCGGCCTATTTTTCGCACACGGAGGTACCTCGCAAAGTCACACGCCATTCCGAGTCCGGCGGATGAAGTTGGCCAGCCCCACCCCCCAAGGCTATAGCCCACCCGTTTTTGTGGCCTTTTTCCGCTGGACGAACTTGGCGCCCCGGCCTTCGGGCGGGTATTTTTTGGCGCGGCTGTGCCCGCGGCCTATTTTTGCTACACGGAGGTGCGGCGCAATGTCTCGCGCCATTCCAAGTCCGGCGGACGAAGTTGGCCAGCCCCACCCCCCAAGGCTATAGCCCACCCTTTTTTGTGGCCTTTTTCCGCTGGACGAACTTGGCGCCCCGGCCGTCGGGCGGGTGTTTTTGGACGCGGCTGTGCCTGCGGCCTATTTTTGGCACACGGAGGTGCCTCGCAAAGTCTCGTGCCATTCCGAGTCCGGCGGATGAAGTTGGCCAGCCCTACCCCCCAAGGCTATATTCCACCCATTTTTGTGGCCTTTTTCCGCTGGACGAACTTGGCGCCCCGGCCTTCGGGCGGGTATTTTTGGGCGCGGCTGTGCCCGCTGCCTATTTTTGGCACACGGAGGCGCCTCGCAAAGTCTCGCGCCATTCCTAGTCCGGCGGATGAAGTTGGCCAGCCCCACCTCCCAAGGCTATAGCCCACCCGTTTTTGTGGCCTTTTTCCGCTGGACCAAACTTGGCGCCCCGGCCTTCGGGCTGGTATTTTTGGGCGCGGCTGTGCCCGCGGCCTATTTTTGGCACACGGAGACGCCTCGCAAAGTCTCACGCCATTCCGAGTTCGGCGGACGAAGTTGGCCAGCCCCACCCCCCAAGGCTATAGCCCACCCGTTTTTGTGGCCTTTTTCCGCTGGACGAACTTGGCGCCCCGGCCTTCGGGCGGGTATTTTTGGGCGTGGCTGTGCCCGCGGCCTATTTTTGGCACACGGAAGCGCCTCGCAAAGTCTCGCGCCATTCCGAGTCCGGCGAATGAAGTGGGCCAGCCCAACCCCCAAGGCTATAGCCCACCCGTTTTTGTGGCCTTTTTCCGCTGGACGAACTTGACGCCCCGGCCTTCGGGCGGGTATTTTTAGGCGCGGCTGTGCCCGCGGCCTATTTTTGGCACACGGAGGTGCCTCGCAAAGTCTCGTGCCTTTCCGAGTCCGGCGGACGAAGTTGGCCAGCCCCACCCCCCAAGGCTATAGCCCACCCGTTTTTGTGGACTTTTTCCGCTGGACGAACTTGGCGCCCCGGCCATCGGGCGGGTATTTTTGGCGGGGCTGTGCCCGCGGCCTATTTTTGGTACACGGAGGCACCTCGCAAAGTCTCGCGCCTTTCCGAGTCCGGCGGACGAAGTGGGCCAGCCCCACCCCCCAAGGCTATAGCCCACCCGTTTTTGTGGCCTTTTTCCGCTGGACGAACTTGGCGCCCCGGCCTTCGGGCGGGTATTTTTGGGCGCGGTTGTGCCCGCGGAATATTTTTGGAACACGGAGGTGCCTTGTAAATTCTCGCGCCATTCCGAGTCCGGCGGTCGAATTTGGACAGCCCCACCCCCCAAGGCTATAGCCCACCCGTTTTTGTGGCCTTTTTCCACTGGACGAACTTGGCGCCCCGGCCTTCGGGCAGGTATTTTTGGGTGCGGCTGTGCTAGCGGCCTATTTTTGGGACACGGAGGCTCCTCGGAAAGTCTCGCGCCATTCCAAGTCCGGCGGATGAAGTTGGCCAGCCCCACCCCCCAAGGCTATAGCCCACCCGTTTTTGTGGCCTTTTTCCGCTGGACGAACTTGGCGCCCCGGCCTTCGAGCGGTTATTTTAGGGCGCGGCTGTGCCCATGGCCTATTTTTGGCACATGGAGGCCGCTCGCAAAGTCTCGTCCAATTCTGAGTCCGGCGGACGAACTTGGCCGGTCCCACCCCCCAAGGCTATAGCCCACCCGTTTTTGTGGCTTTTTTCCGCTGGACGAACTTGGCGCCCCGGCCTTCGGGCGGTTAATTTTGGTCGCGGCTGTGGCCGCGACGTATTTTTGGTACACTGAGGCCCCTCGCAAAGTGTCGTCCCATTCCGAGTCCGGCGGACGAACTTGCCCTGCCCGACCCCCCAAGGCTATAGCCCACCCGTTTTATGTCCTTTTTCCGCTGGACGGACCTGGCAACCCGACCTTCGGACTGTAATTTTTGGGCGCGGCAGTGCCCGCGGCCTTTATTTGGCACATGGAGGCCACTTGCGAAGTCTCGCCCCATTCCGAGTCCGGCGGACGAACTTGGCCAGCCCCACCCCCCATGGCTATAGCCCACCCGTTTTTGTGGCCTTTTTCCGCTGGACGAACCTGGAAACCTGGCCTTCGGTCCTTTATTTTTGGGCGTGACAGTGCCCGCGGCCTATTTTTGGAACACGAAGACCACTTCCAAAGTCCCGCCCCCTTCTGAGTCCGGCGGACGAACTTGGCCAGCCCCTGCCCCCAAGGCTATAGCCCACCCGTTTTTGTGGCCTTTTTCCGCTGGACGAACTTGGCGCCCCGGCCTTCGGGTGGTTATTTTTGGGCACGGCTGTGCCCGTGGCCTATTTTTGGCACACGGAGGCCGCTTGCAAAGTTTTGTCCCATTCCGAGTCCGGCGGACGAACTTGGGCAGCCCGACCCCCCAAGGCTATAGCCCACCCGTTTTTGTGGCCTTTTTCCGCTCAACGAACTTGGCAAACCCGCCTTTGGGCAGTTATTTTTGGGCGCAGCTGTGCCCATGGCTTATTTTTGGCACACAGAGGCCGCTCGCAATGTCTCGCCCAATTCCGAGTCCGGCGGCCGAAGTTGGCCAGCCCCACCCCCCAAGGCTATAGCCCACCCGTTTTTGTGGCCTTTTTCCGCTGGACGAACTTGGCAACCCTGCCTTCTGGTGGTTATTTTTGGGAGCGGCTGTGCCAGGGTCTTATTTTTGGAACATGGAGGCCACTCGCAATGTCTCGTCCCATTCCGAGTCCGGAGGACGACCTTGGCCAGCCCGACCCCCCAAGGCTATAGCCCACCCGTTTTTGTGGCCTTTTTCCGCTGGACGGACTTGGTGCCCCGGCCTTCGGGCGTTTATTTTCGGGCACGGCTGTGACCGCAGCCTATTTTTAGCACACGGAGGCCGCTTGCAAAGTCTCACCCCATTCCGAGCCCGGCAGACGAACTTGGCCAGCCCCAACCCGAAGGCTATAGCCCACCCGTTTTTGTGGCCTTTTTCCGCTGTACGAACTAGGCGCCCCGGCCTTCGGGCGTTATTTTTGGGCGCGGCTGTGCCCGCGGCCTATTTTTGGGACACGGAGGCGGCTCGCAAAGTCTCGCTCCATTCCAAGTCCGGCGGACGAACTTGGCCAGCCCCACCCCCCAACGCTATAGCCCACCTGTTTTTGTGGCCATTTTCCGATGGACGAACTTGGCGCCCCTGCCTTCGAGCGGTTATTTTAGGGCGCGGCTGTGCCCATGGCCTATTTTTGGCACATGGAGGCCGCTCGCAAAGTCTCGCCCCATTCCGAGTGCGGCGGACGAACTTGGCCGGTCCCACCCCCCAAGGCTATAGCCCACCCGTTTTTGTGGCTTTTTTCCGCTGGACGAACTTGGCGCCCCGGCCTTCGGGCGGTTAATTTTGGACGCGGCTGTGCCCGCACCCTATTTTTGGAACACGGAGGCCACCCGTAAAGTGTCGGCCCATTCCGAGTCAGGCGGATGAACTTTGCCAGCCCCACCCCCCAAGGCTATAGCCCACCCGTTTTTGAGGCTTTTTTCCGCTGGACGAACTTGGCGCCCCGGCCTTCGGGCGGTTAATTTTGGACGCGGCTGTGCCCGCACCCTATTTTTGGAACACGGAGGCCACCCGTAAAGTGTCGGCCCATTCCGAGTCAGTCGGATGAACTTTGCCAGCCCCACCCCCCAAGGCTATAGCCCACCCGTTTTTGTGGCCTTTTTCCTCTGGGCGAACTTGGCGCCCCGGCCTTCGGGCGGTTATTTTTGGGCACGGCTGTGCCCGTGGCCTATTTTTGGCACACTGAGACTGCTCACAACGTTTTGTCCCATTCCGAGTCCGGCGGACGAACTTGGCCAGCCCGACCCCCCAAGGCTATTGCCAACCCGTTTTATGGCCTTTTTCCGCTGGGCGAACCTGGCAACTCGGCCTTCGCGCGGTTATTTTTGTGCGCGGCATTCTCCGTGGCCTATTTTTTGCACACGGAGGCCACTCGCAAAGTCTCGCCCCATTCCGAGTCCGGCGGACGAACTTGGCCAGCCCCACCCCCCAACGCTATAGCCCACCTGTTTTTGTGGCCATTTTCCGCTGGACGAACTTGGCGCCCCTGCCTTCGAGCGGTTATTTTAGGACGCGGCTGTGCCCGCGGCCTATTTTTAGCACACGGAGGTGCCTCGCAAAGTCTCGCGCCATTCCGAGTCCGGCGGACGAAGTTGGCCAGCCCCACCCCCCAAGGCTATAGCCCACCCGTTTTTGTGGCCTTTTTCCGCTGGACGAACTTGGCGCCCCGGCCTTCGGGCGGGTATTTTTGGGCGCGGCTGGGCCCGCGGCCAATTTTTTGGACACGGAGGTGCCTCGCAATGTCTAGCACCATTCCGAGTCCGGCGGACGAAGTGGCCAGCCCCACCCCCCAAGGCTATAGCCCACCCGTTTTTGTGGCCTTTTTCCGCTGGACGAACTTGGCGCCCCGTCCTTCGGGCGGGTATTTTTGGGCGCGGCTGTGCCCGCGGCCTATTTTTAGCACACGGAGGCGCCTCGCAAAGTCTCGCGCCATTGCGAGTCCGGCGGACGAAGTTGGCCAGCCCCACCCCAAAAGGCTATAGCCCACCCGTTTTTGTGGCCTTTTTCCGCTGGACGAACTTGGCGGCCCGGCCTTCGGTCGGGTATTTTTGGGCGCGGCTGTGCCCGCGGCCTATTTTTGGCACATGGAGGCGCATCGGAAAGTCTCGCACCATTATGAGTCTGGCGGTCGAAGTTGGCCAGCTCCACCCCCCAAGGCTATAGCCCACCCCCCAAGGCTATAGCCCACCCGTTTTTGTGGCCTTTTTCCGGTGGACGAACTTGGCGCCCCGGCCTTCGGGCGGGTATTTTGGGGCGTGGCTGTGCTCGCGGCCTATTTTTGGGACACGGAGGCGCCTCGCAAAGTCTCGCGCCATTCCGAGTCCGGCGTACGAAGTTGGCCAGCCCCACCCCCCCAGGCTATAGCCCACCCGTTTTTGTGGTCTTTTTCCTCTGGACGAACTTGGCGCCCCGGCCTTCGGGCGGGTATTTTTGGGTTCGGCTGTGCCCGCGGCCTATTTTTGGCACACGGAGGCGCCTCGCAAAGTCTCGCGCCATTCCGAGTCCGGCGGACGAAGTTGGCCAGCCCCACCCCCCAAGGCTATAGCCCACCCGTTTTTGTGGCCTTTTTCCGCTGGACGAACTTGGCGCCCCGTCCTTCGGGCGGGTATTTTTGGGCGCGGCTGTGCCCGCGGCCTATTTTTAGCACACGGAGGTGCCTCATAAAGTCTCGCGCCATTCCGAGTCCGGCGGACGAAGTTGGCCAGCCCCACCCCCCAAGGCTATAGCCCACCCGTTTTTGTGGCCTTTTTCCGCTGGACGGACTTGGCGGCCCGGCCTTCGGTCGGGTATTTTTGGGTGCGGCTGTGCCCACGGCCTATTTTTGGCACACGTAGGCACCTCGCAAAGTCTCGCGCCATTCCGAGTCCGGAGGACGATGTTGGCCAGCCCCACCCCCCAAGGCTATAGCCCACCCGTTTTTGTGGCCTTTTTCCGCCGGACGAACATGGCGCCCCGGCCTTCGGGTGGTTATTTTTGGGTGCGGCTGTGCCCGCGGCCTATTTTTGGGACACGAAGGTGACTCGCAATGTATCGCGCCATTCCGAGTCCGGCGGACGAATTTGGACAGCCCCACCCCCCAAGGCTATAGCCCACCCGTTTTTGTGGCCTTTTTCCGCTGGACGAACTTGCGCCCCGGCCTTCGGGCGGGTATTTTTGGGCGCGGCTGTGCCCGCGACCTATTTTTTGCACGCAGAGGTACCTCGCAAAGTCTCGCGCCATTCCGAGTCCGGCGGACGAAGTTGGCCAGCCCCACCCCCAAAGGCTATAGCCCACCCGTTTTTGTGGCCTTTTTTCGCTGGACGAACTTGGGCCCCCGACCTTCGGGCGAGTAATTTTTGGTACGGCTGTGCCCGCGGCCTATTTTTTGCACACGGAGGCGGCTCGCAAAGTCTCGCGCCATTGCGAGTCCGGCGGACTAAGTTGGCAAGCCCCACCCCAAAAGGCTATAGCCCACCCGTTTTTGTGGCCTTTTTCCGCTGGACGAACTTGGCGGCCCGGCCTTCGGTCGGGTATTTTTGGGCGCGGCTGTGCCCGCGGCTTATTTTTGGCACACGGAGGCGCCTCGCAAAGTCTCGCGCCATTCCGAGTCCGGCGGACGAAGTTGGCCAGCCCCACCCCCCAAGGCTATAGCCCACCCGTTTTTGTGGCCTTTTTCCGCTGGACGAACATGGCGCCCCGGCCTTCGGGCGGGTATTTTTGGGCGCGTCTATGCCCGCGACCTATTTTTGGCACGCAGAGGCGCCTCGCAAAGTCTCGCGCCATTCCGAGTCCGGCGGACGAAGTGGGCCAGCCCCACCCCCAAAGGCTATAGCCCACCCGTTTTTGTGGCCTTTTTCCGCTGGACGAACTTGGCGCCCCGGTCTTCGGGCGGGTATTTTTGGGCGCGGCTGTGCCCGCTGCCTATTTTTGGCACACGGAGGCGCCTCGCAAAGTCTCGCGCCATTCCGAGTCCGGCGGACGAAGTCGGCCAGCCCCACCCCAAAAGGCTATAGCCCACCCGTTTTTGTGGCCTTTTTTCGCTGGACGAACTTGGGCCCCCGGCCTTCAGGCGAGTAATTTTTGGTGCGGCTGTGCCCGCGGCCTATTTTTGGCACACGGAGGCGCCTCGCAAAGTCTCGCGCCATTCCGAGTACGGCGGACGAAGTTGGCCAGCCCCACCCCCCAAGGCTATAGCCCACCCGTTTTTGTGGCCTTTTTCCGCTGGACGAACTTGGCGCCCCGGCCTTCGGGCGGGTATTTTTTGACGCGGCTGTGCCCGCTGCCTATTTTTGGCACACGGAGGCGCCTCGCAAAGTCTCGCGCCATTCCGAGTCCGGCGGACGAAGTTGGCCAGCCCCACCCCCCAAGGCTATAGCCCACCCGTTTTTGTGGCCTTTTTCCGCTGGACGAACTTGGGCCCCCGGCCTTCGGGCGGGTATTTTTGGACGCGGCTTGGCCCGCGGCCTATTTTTGGCACACGGAGGCGCCTCGCAAAGTCTCGCGCCATTCCGAGTACGGCGGACGAAGTTGGCCAGCCCCACCCCAAAAGGCTATAGCCCACCCGTTTTTGTGGCCTTTTTCCGCTGGACGAACTTGGCGCCCCGGCCTTCGGGCGGGTATTTTTTGACGCGGCTGTGCCCGCGGCCTATTTTTGGCACACGGAGGCGCCTCGCAAAGTCTCGCGCCATTCCGAGTCCAGCGGGCGAAGTTGGCCAGCCCCACCCCCCAAGGCTATAGCCCACCCGTTTTTGTGGCCTTTTTCCGCTGGACGAACTTGGCGCCCCGGCCTTCGGGCGGGTATTTTTGGACGCGGCTTGGCCCGCGGCCTATTTTTGGGACACGAAGGCGACTCGCAATGTCTCGCACCATTCCGAGTCCGGCGGACGAAGTTGGCCAGCCCCACCCCAAAAGGCTATAGCCCACCCGTTTTTATGGCCTTTTTCCGCTGGACGAGATTGGCGCCCCGGCCTTCGGGCAGGTATTTTTGGGCGCGGCTGTGCCCGCGGCCTATTTTTGGCACACGGAGGTGCTTCGTGAAGTGTCGCGCCATTCCGAGACCGGCGGACGAAGTTGGCCAGCCCCACCCCCCAAGGCTATAGCCCACCCGTTTTTGTGGCCTTTTTCCGCTGGACGAACTTGGCGCCCCGTCCTTTGGACGGGTATTTTTGGGCGCGGATGTGCCCGCGGCCTATTTTTTACACATGAAGGTTCCTCGCAAAGTCTCGCGCCATTCCGAGTCCGGCGGACGAAGTTGGCCAGCCCACCCCCCAAGGCTATAGCCCACCCGTTTTTGTGGCCTTTTTCCGCTGGACGAACTTGGCGCCCCAGCCTTCGGGCGGTTATTTTTGGGCGCGGCCGTGCCCGAGGCCAATTTTTGGCACACGGAGGCGCCTCGCAAAGTCTCGCGCCATTCCGAGTCCGGCGGACGAAGTTGGCCAGCCCCACCCCCCAAGGCTATAGCCCACCCGTTTTTGTGGCCTTTTTCCGCTGGACGAACTTGGCGCCCCGTCCTTCGGGCGGGTATTTTTGGGCGCGGCTATGTCCGCGGCCTATTTTTGGGACACGGAGGTGCCTTACAATGTCTCGCGCCATTCCGAGTCCGGCGGACGAAGTTGGCCAGCCCCACCCCCCAAGGCTATAGCCCACCCGTTTTTGTGGCCTTTTTCCGCTGGACGAACTTGGCGCCCCGGTCTTCGGGCGGGTATTTTTGGGCGCGGCTGTGCCCGCTGCCTATTTTTGGGGCACGGAGGTACCTCACAAAGTCTCGCGCCATTCCGAGTCCGGCGGACGAAGTGGGCAAGCCCCACCCCCCATGCTATAGCCCACCCATTTTTGTGGCCTTTTTCCGCTGGACGAACTTGGCGCCCCGGTCTTCGGGCGGGTATTTTTGGGCGCGGCTGTGCCCGGTGCCTATTTTTGGGGCACGGAGGTGCCTCGCAAAGTCTCGCGCCATTCCGAGTCCGGCGGCCGAAGTTGGCCAGCCCCACCCCCCATGCTATAGCGCACCCGTTTTTGTGGCCTTTTTCCGCTGGAAGAACTTGGCGCCCCGGTCTTCGGGCGGGTTTTTTTGGGCGCGGCTGTGCCCGTGGCCTATTTTTGGCACACGGAGGTGCCTTACAAAGTCTCGCGCCATTCCGAGTCCGGCGGACGAAGTTGGCCAGCCCCACCCCCCATGCTACAGCCCACCCGTTTTTGTGGCCTTTTTCCGCTGGACGAACTTGGCGCCCCGGCCTTTGGGCGGGTATTTTTGGGCGCAGCTGTGCTTGCAGCCTATTTTTGGCACACGGAGGCGCCTCGCAAAGTCTCGTGCCATTCCGAGTCCGGCGGACAAAGTTGGCCAGCCCCACCTCCCAAGGCTATAGCCAACCCGTTTTTGTGCCCTTTTTCCGCGGGACGAACTTGGCGCCCCGGCCTTCGGGCGGGTATTTTTGGGCGCGGCTGTGCCCGCGGCCTATTTTTGGGACACGGAGGCAGCTTGCAAAGTCTCGCGCAATTCCGAGTCCGGCGTACGAAGTTGGCCAGCCCCACCCCCCAAGGCTATAGCCCACCCGTGTTTGTGGCCTTTTTCCGCTGGACGAACTTGTCGCCCCGGCCTTCGGGCGGGTATTTTTGGTCGTGGCTGTGCCCGCGGCCTAGTTTTGGCACACGGAGGTGCCTCGCAAAGTCTCGCGCCATTCCGAGTCCGGCGGACGAAGTGGGCCATCCCCACCCCCCAAGGCTATAGCCCACCCGTTTTTGTGGCCTTTTTTCAGTGGACGAACTTGGGCCCCCGGCCTTCGGGCGAGTAATTTTTGGTTCGGCTGTGCCCGTGGCCTATTTTTGGCACACGGAGGCGCCTCGCAAAGTCTCGCGCCATTCTGAGTCCGGCGGACGAAGTTGGCCAGCCCCACCCCAAAAGGCTATAGCCCACCCGTTTTTGTGGCCTTTTTCCGCTGGACGAACTTGGCGCCCCGTCTTTCGTGCGGGTATTTTTGGGCGCGGCTGTGCCCGCGGCCTATTTTTGGCACACGGAGGCGCCTCGAAAAGTCTCGCGCCATTCCGAGTCCGGCGGACGAAGTTGGCCAGCCCCACCCCCCAAGGCTATAGCCCACCCGTTTTTGTGGCCTTTTTCCGCTGGACGAACTTGGCGCCCCGGCCTTTGGACGGGGATTTTTGGGCGCGGCTGTGCCCGCGGCCTATTTTTGGCACACGGAGGCGCCTCGCAAAGTCTCGCGCCATTCCGAGTCCGGCGGACGAAGTTGGCCAGCTCCACCCCAAAAGGCTATAGCCCACCCGTTTTTGTGGCCTTTTTCCGCTGGACGAACTTGGCGCCCCGGCCTTCGGGCGGGTATTTTTGGGCGCGGCTGTGTCCGCGGTCTATTTTTGGCACACGGAGGTGCCTCGCAAAGTCTCGCGCCATTCCGAGTCAGGCGGACGAAGTTGGCCAGCCCCACCCCCCAAGGCTATAGCCCACCCGTTTTTGTGGCCTTTTTCCGCTGGACGAACTTGGCGCCCCGGCCTTCGGGGGCGGATTTTTGGGAGAGGCCGTGCCCGCGGCCTATTTTTGGCACACGGAGGCGCCTCACAAAGTCTCGCGCCATTCCGAGTCCGGCGGACGAAGTTGGCCAGCCACACCCCCCAAGGCTATAGCCCACCCGTTTTTGTGGCCTTTTTCCGCAGGACGAACTTGGCGCCCCGTGCTTCGGGTGGGTATTTTTGGGCGCGGCTGTGTCCACGGCCTATTTTTGGGACACGGAGGCGCCTCGCAAAGTCTCGCGTCATTCCGAGTCCAGCGGACGAAGTTGGCCAGCCCCACCCCCCAAGGCTATAGCCCGCCCGTTTTTGTGGCCTTTTTCCGCTGGACGAACTTGGCGCCCCGACCTTCGGGCAGGTATTTTTGGGCGCGGCCGTGCCTGCGACCTATTTTTGGCACACGGAGGTGCCTCGCAAAGTCTCGCGCCATTCCGAGTCCGGCGGACGAAGTGGGCCAGCCCCACCCCCAAGGCTATAACCCGCCCGTTTTTGTGGCCTTTCTCTGCTGGACGATCTTGGCGCCCCGGCCTTCGGGCGGGGAGTTTTGGTCACGGCTGTGCCCGTGGCTTTTTTTGCCACACGGAGGCGCCTCGCAAAGTCTCGCGCCATTCCGAGTCCGGCGGACGAAGTTGGCCAGCCCACCCCCCAAGGCTATAGCCCACCCGTTTTTGTGGCCTTTTTCCGCTGGACGAACTTGGCGCCCCAGCCTTCGGGCGGTTATTTTTGGGCGCGGCCGTGCCCGAGGCTAATTTTTGGTACACGGAGGCGCCTCGCAAAGTCTCGCGCCATTCCGAGTCCGGCGGACGAAGTTGGCCAGCCCCACCCCCCAAGGCTATAGCCCACCCGTTTTTGTGGCCTTTTTCCGCTGGACGAACTTGGCGCCCCGTCCTTCGGGTGGGTATTTTTGGACGCGGCTGTGTCCGCGGCCTATTTTTGGGACACGGAAGCGCCTCGCAAAGTCTCGCGTCATTCCGAGTCCAGCGGACGAAGTTGGCCAGCCCCACCCCCCAAGGCTATAGCCCGCCCGTTTTTGTGGCCTTTTTCCGCTGGACGAACTTGGCGCCCCGACCTTCGGGCAGGTATTTTGGGGCGCGGCTTTGCCCGCAGCCTATTTTTGGGACACGGAGACGCCTCCCAAAGTCTCGCGCCATTCCGAGTCCGGCGGACGA